>VYZV01001549.1:11865-25627 GCA_013401275.1 Pandion haliaetus | reverse complement strand
TGAATGGAGAGGACAATTTTTTTTTCCACAATATGGGTGTAAATTAGAATCCCTCCATCTCTCTTTCTCAAAATCAAAGGACAATGCTCTTTACAGGGCTACATGTTGTACCCCTTCAACACACATACACATACACTAAGACCAAGACCACCAATAGCAGATGCAGAATTATTTATTGCCATGTGAAAGATAAGTACACACAACAGAGCAAATAGGAAAAAAATGGAAAACGAGTTTTAAAATTAAGATTACAGAGCAGAAATAACAGGAGAAGCACTTAGACATATTGCTGCCCCAAGCGGGTGTGAATGTCAATGGAAAATAACTACCAAATGTTTCCAAAGCCAACCACAGAAATCAAATAAGATTCAACTTAAGCTCAATTTATGCTGAAGATTTTGTTATTATAGAGGCACAGATGCATGTAGTATTCATCATTATTTCTCAAAATTAAACTCTTCTGGGCTCAAATTTGTGTAACACCAAAAAAGGGTTTTAAAAAGAGAAATCCCTCTATTCTGTGAAACAGTTTCTGGGAACTTTCCTGGAAATCCCAGCAAGACAAGCCAAAGAAAATTATCTATGGGGAATTGCGATTGTTGCAGCAAATATGTGCTTATACTCTGATTCATTTAATTAAGCCCTTTGAGTGAATAATGGGATACAAAACAAGGGACACTGAAGAAGAGTAATCAATCTGTAACAAGATCACCCCAGTTATTGAATGTACATTATACAAATGTAAATCCAGATTAGCAAAAAAGCCCTCCTGCACTTACATACTATGATTTTTCAATAGAAGCTTTACAGTAGCATTTGTCAAATATGTTAATTTTAAATTATATGACTAGTGACAACACTGTATACCACCCAAGATTTTAGCATGCTGGAAAAATCTCACTTCTCTTTTGAAGTTATATTTCAAAAAACCCAATCATTTCTGATGCATATTAATGGGGACAGAGTGAAAGAAAAAACACACACAGTGAAGAATTTAAAATAAAAAAATAGATGTATAACAGACGTATTAAACATCCAGATTACAGAGTCTGGGTGGCTATTCATTTCTATTTCACTTTAAATGAATAGTAATGTGTGAAAATTGTACAAGGAAAATAGAAACTGTTCTCTCATAAGCAATACTGCTCTTTTCAAACAACAACTGCACTGTTAACACATTCATTTGTATTGTACTGTATTAGTAATAGTCAAAATTTGTTATGAACTTGTGGTTATTGAGTGAAATTCATTGATAGCCTCAGTGAATTCCTTTTGGACAAGCACATAAGACACTCAGCAACTATGGATCTGTGGCTATTAATGGAATTGTCTTTGAGTAGGTCTGCAGTTACATCTGGGTGAAGACTGGTCTCCAGTGGTCCACAAGTAGATGTACATCTACCCATGCTTATTATGGTACAGTTTGGAGGAATGCCACTTTAGAGAAATGATATTAAATCATGGGAAGAATGTGTAACAGGAAGAAGTGCAGGACTCAAAGATGGAGACTGAGATGCTGCTGTGTTAGAAATGATGTTGATAACCTTTTAATGAAGCACAACAACACAGATGAAAAGAGAAGCACATGCTTTACATTAGTTTCTTCAGTTTCTGATGCACCATTCATAACACCACCACAATTAAGGCATGCCAGCTTGGACTTCCAACAGTCGTTTAAAAAGTATGTTATCTCTCAGTATGGCCTTGAAAATTTGCCTTAGTCAGACCTTGAGTGCCTCATATTACTCAGAGTTTCCCATGACATTTTGATGTTCAAGTTATGTATGACACCAGGTTGGATGAGATCAAATAGGCCAGCTGAACAAATTTAATGCACTTCATCTTTCCCACTTAAAAAAAAACCAAAATGAACAAAACAAAACATACATTAAAGAGAAGAGTGCATTTTGGGCACCTGCACACACATTTATAGCACTCTCCAGTTACAAATATGGCAAATTCTAGGGCAGTTCTACAAGCTCAATTAGAGCAGAAGAGGAAGTAAAAATTTGCACCTACACTTCAAATGCACACAGGGAGAGAAATGCTGCATTCGAGCAACTTCTGTGTCCTATATGGGAGGGACTGACTTCACCCCCAACACACAACATATCTGAACTGGCAGAAAGCTGCTAGTAATCTCTTTAGCACTGTCATCGTCATGTACTTCAGGACACAAATGCCCAGGCTGAACTCCAGCATTAACTTGTTCAGCCCTCAAATGGCAAAAATCGACCTAGAATTAAAAAATGCTACATCAAAATAACATACAGTAAGTAATGAATTTTGCAGTCCTTACTGAGCAAAACAATTCCCTCACATCACCTTTACCAGAAAGTGAAGGCTGCAATATAATATATAGTGCTAAATTAAACCTTACACAAACATTACTGACTTGTACAGATGTACACTGCTTCAAGTGCTTACTCATCATATGTAATTCAAGCAAATGGCAAGTTATTGGGGGCCAAGGGCAAGCATTACAAGAGGATTTTTCAGCCATTCAAAGCTGTGAATCAAAGGTGATATATTGTTAAATTGAATGTCTATACAAGAGGGCTGTGGTTATGGAATTTGATGGCAATGAGCACTGCACTGAATATAAATGTCACCTTATTTATAATCCCTTATTATTTTTAGCATGTTCATTGCAAGGAAATATACTTAAGCAACTTTAATTCTATACTAGAAAGCACTCTATAAGAGAAAAAGTTGATTCCAGAACTTTTCAGAAAGAATATTTTCAGTTTCTACAGTTCCCACAGCTGGGAAAAGAAGCGCCTGTTCAACTACAGTCTATAACAGTATTCATCATATCAGGTCATTTTGGGATGCTTCTATGCAGGTGTTTAACAGATTATAGCTTGTTTTCCTAATCAAAAAAATAATGCATCAAATGCCAAATAAAGTAAATCATTTTTACACACAGAATGGAGGATAAATATTTTATAAAGTCCTCTTACTGATTATAGCTTAGAAATGAGAAAAAGTTCCAAACACCTTCAGAAATGATGCATTAAATGCTGGTGGCTGATTCACTGCCTCTTATTGCCACATGCTCAAATTCAATCATCTCCTGCCAAAGACCAAATGGCCAAAGTGATGGTGGAACCCACTAGTTGAGCAACATCTGTCCCAATTCCCCAGATGAGATACTGCTCACCAAAACCAGGACTGCTCAGTACGGGACCTGTTCCTGTCTTCTCAGTATACACGCTCTTCCACCTTGGCTCCCCCCTGAAACAGGGTCATACCCATGGAGTCTGCTAGGCCTAAGCTTGAGTGGTTCTTGATGAGAGGTGACTATTACCACCAAAATACTCCCATTAAACCACACAGCTCTAGGATACTCCCCTTCTTGCTTCTTAATTGTCACCATGACAATGTCAACACTTAAATCACCAGTACTGAACATATGTGAGATGTGGCCCAGTTTGTATCTCTTGGAGTTGTTACCTAGACTGCTTTCAGATGCACTATTGCATTTGGTTTATATTTCTTAGGTTTTCTTTACAGCCATAAAGCTGGAGAGAGGGGATAGGAACAAGACAGCCCTTGTGGCATAGAGAAGATAGCAACATAATGCCCAGTTCTTCAGGTAACAGAACAAAACTGCTTTAAAGGCCAGCTCCGAGGCCACTGTTGAAAGGGGCTGATGTCATGCCAAGAAGCAAGTGCTTGTTGCAGTACCTGTCTGGCATCTCACTCGAGAAAGAGGAGCATGCTTTATTGCAATAGCTGGGGTCATCTGTATATAGGAAACACAGCAGACTTAAACAAGGGCAAATGTTCTTAATAATGGAAATCTAAACCTTGAATATTGTAGCACCTTTAATATTATGATACACTCTTAGTCTCAGTTTGGTCTAAGAGTAACTATTTCATAAGCACAGTTGTATTGTTAAGCAAAGCCTTTTGAATTCCTTTAAAAGATGTTTACAGTAGTTAAAGAAATATCACATTTTAAAGGTACATTTCTAATGACATTCTGGCAGAACTATTTTGATAGCAAAAGTTGTGACAGTTTACATCAGCTAAGGTTATCTGCTGTCTGCTGGTTATCAAACAATCAAACATCACTACAGGAATATGGTTAGCAGAAATGACATAGAAAAGTGGGGTGTAAAAATTGGAAATGAGCTTATGAAATCTGTGAGTGTACAGAACAGGACTGGGCTATTTCACTGGAAGAACTGAATGACTTCAAGGACTGAAGCAGTACCAACAGGATGAAATCCAGAATTGCCCGGCTCAACTTCATGAAGCTGGCAGCAAAAAATACCACTATAAACTGGGCACTTGCCAGCTGCACATGGAAGAGAAAACTCTAGGTGGTTCAGTCAAATTCAGGGTTACCATGAGCCCCTAAAGAGAGGCAGCTATGGTAAACAAGTACAATTCAAAAACACACGGGGTATTTCCAGCCGGTCATACATCACTGGAATACTGTGTAAAATTTAGGTCACCCCTTTCAAGGACAGACACAGCTGTGCTCCATATGGGGGAGATCCACAGCCACAGCCCTGTCACATGGCCCCCGAGCATGTGCCTGGGCTCCCATGTTTGTGTCTGGGAAATCCCATGCCGTGCACCGCATAAGCAGGAAATCCAGCCTGTGGGAAACGTGAATGACACAGATGGCCAGAGAGTGCACAATCCACCCGACGCTCTCCGGTTGCACTGGGCTTACCAAGATGGGTTGACTCTATGGGGCATTGACTGATACAACAGAGAGGCTCCAGAACTACTGTACATAAACTTTTCATTTGTCCTTCGGGTTTCAGGTAGGTCCAAGCTGTACTGCACAGCACCGATCAAACAACATAGCACATGTGGGGTACTCCCAGCGTGTCCCTGACATGCCACGCTCCTTGCCCAGGTGTTCAGCTGTCAAGCTGGATCTGTGTTTGTCTGTGACTTCCAGATGTCAACCAGACTGATGAGAATGATTGTGCTGAACCAGTGACCGTATGCTGTGCCAAGCAGTGCTAATTCAAGGAAAAGGAGGAGAGGGTAGAGCCATCTCTTGTTCTCCAATTAATCTCTTCCTATATGATGCAGGAAAATGGACTTGACATGAAACAGGTGCAGAACCTTGCTTCTAGGAGCATCAGAGAAATGGAAAATCCATCTCATGAGAAGAGACTGTGAGCACATCTGAATAAACAGGTGCAGATCGATGTGAGCCTCAGTTGGCCTCGTACTGGCCCAGAATCCACATAGACTGAATTAGCATGATGGTAGTGAAGACTCCAGCAGAACTCACCGGCTCAGGCTTAGCACTACACTGCCATAGCCCTACAGGCACCGGGAGAGGGCCAATTTGCATCCCAGCCCACTCAGATCATTAGCAGAGAGAGCCTGAATCTGCCTGTCCCAATCGGTGCCAATACACCCCACAAGAGTTTGGCTTTTAGCCCCAGTGGAGCAGTGCCCAAGGGGATAGGACTGCCCTCGATGATCTTAAAGGTCTTTTCCAACCTAAAGGATTCTATGATTCTTTAACACGTGGAGAAAGGGGAGGCAGGAAAATTGCCTCAGCAAAGAGACAATGTTGGCACGTGAACAAACAGTGTAAATCTTCCATAGATATATTTAAGCTGGAAATATGAATTATTTTAGCCATTATGGCAGCGAGATCCAAGAAGAGCTCTCGCAAGTAATGGGGGCAAAAATGTAACTAATTTTAAGATGATGCTTGATGTTTCTGAACAGACCTCTGTAACAGAGAGGTGTCTGGAATACTGCTCGATGCCCTATAAGACCCCACCCCAAAAATCTCCGTTAGCTGTGAACTGCAAACTGAAATCCAATTAAAATCAGAAATTTAATTAAAAGCAGCACTTCTGAGCCGGCTCCTGGCAGGCATTACGCTGGTAAAAAGTGACAGCTGCTTCATTGGCAGCGCAATGTCAACGACTGTAAAAGAGGCCAAGGAATAGGCACGGGCCACCACTGCGCAAGGACCACCCCACTTTGAAGAACGGTATTTGTAAGAAAGGCTTCAGAGTCTTTTATCTGTGCTTTCATCAGCTAAGATACTTTACTCCTACTTTAATTTATATTTTGCTGCTGTCTTCCATTTTTTTTGGCTCAGTGGGAGCATAATGCCAATTAAAATTAGTTAAGAAAGAAAATGTCAGTTTTTCCAAATACAACATAATTGTTCTTAAAAAAATGTTCCCTCAGTACCTAGTAAATCCAGGAATTGTTTGCAATAAATATGCATTTCAGAACTCTTTCCCCTTTCTACCAGTGGGCTTAGATCACTTTGATCCATTTTATTTGCATATGTATTCCCCGCTTTGTATAAGTATATGATTCCCATTAAAAAAGGGGTTATTAATACCTCTTCTAAGAAAGCACCATTTTCTTGTTTTAAAAAATTCAAACTTGGTTTCAGGTAAGAACTAGTAGCAAGGGATTAGTACTCTCACAAAATCAATTTTATTAAAATGTCAGAAATAAAAGTACAGTTGGATTCTGGGAAGCGGGTTTGCACATATGTTAATATTCAGAGGCAATTTGTGGCCCTTAAATTAAGTCTCACAGAGGATGGTGGACCACTCCAGGTATCCACAATAATTCACACACTGAGAAGAGTGAACTGGAACCCAAAATTTAATATCTAAGTTTAAAGTAGCCATTTAATCTTCAGTTGGCTTTTTTTCTGCCAGAGCTTCAGGTAGAAATGATGGGCCCTATGAAATGATGAGCTGTATCACACAGCTATGCTTGTCACAGTTTTTCCCTGTGAAGAGACTGTATTGCTTGGTCTAAGAATAACTTTAAAATTCACAGAAAGTAAGAACTGTTGAGCAGCTAAAAATAAAAAGTCATAGAAGGACGCGCTGTTAGGCATAAACATTAAGACCCTTTGAATCAACTTGAGCTGTTAAGCTAACCTAAACATTTTGGGTCAGATCCTGATCCCAGTGAATTCAAAATGATTTGTGGTGAGAACTAATGTTTCTCCTTTTACTTCTGTTTTCCTGCTAATGAGTATCAGATATAACATTGCAAGACTATTCTGTAAACAAAGTGCAAAATTAATCATTTTCAGAGGAACATTTTATTCACAGTAGGCTGTGTAGGGAAGGAATTAAGCCTGAGTAAATAAACAATGAAGGTAAATAAGAATACACAGAGAAAGTGAAAAGATGATCAGAAGATGCCAGTTAAAAAATTACTGGATATATGATGAAAGCAAAATATACCACTTATGAGGAAAATTCAACGATTGAGTAAAATGCTGAGTAATTTCATCTGAGCACTAAATTATTTGCAGTTTCCTGCATAAAAGGAAAAAATAGAACAGAAATTCAGGCCCTTGTTACGCCAAAGATCTTTTCTTCATCCAAGAGCAGAGAAGCTAGCAGGTTTACACAATTTTATGTCAATTAAAATATTCCATATAAACAATGCATACGTGTCCAAACTAACTGCCTTCCACTTCCAATTCTTTCTGGGCAAAGTTTGAGAAAGAAATACTGCATTGCAATATAAAATAAGCAAATTGCATCTATTTTGGAACAAGTGAAGAGTTACATGCAGTTCAGATACATCAAAATCTTTCTATCTGGCTGCAGAGGCCTATTATTAGGATCTGTCAAACCTGTCCAGAAACTTCTTTCTACTATTGATAAACAAGCCACTCATTAAATTAGAAGTTTAAGACATGTATTCCTTCCAGTTCTTATGTATGTTTGTCATTAATCCAAAACAACATTGCCAAACCCCGACCACAGAAATAGTAAAAATAAATACCAAAGGTCTGGGAAGAGAAATCCTGAGGTCACAAAAAGAAGGTAACTTCAAGGGAGTATCCTGGAAATTAAGACTTATAAATCATCATGGGCTGAAAGAAACAAATTTCAGGAATTGCATAATGCCATTTTACATGGCTAAAAATAATAAGAGTCGTGGGGCAAATGCCAGGAAAAAAAATCACTGGAAAACTTCACAAACATTTATGTTCAAAGAAAAGGCTTGAAGCAAGCAAGTTATTTGATGAGAGCCTAAGTGCACAACGATGGTGCCTTCTAGCCTCCTGTTTGGCATGCCACTTGCTTTGAACGGGTCTGTCATGCTTAAAGCTATCATTTACACAAAACCAAACCCCATTATGTATGTATAATATACATTTTAGTGATATTGGGGATAAAAGGCCAGTAGATTAATCATCTCCATTCTGTATTCAAAAGTGGGCTGATGCTGCTGGCTTTCTGGATAAACTCCTCCATTCTTGCTAAAGTATTTGTTCCTCTGCTCTATGGCTTATTCAAACTGTTAAACCACTGCTGGATAAAACCATTATATTGTAGAAAATGAGGGTCACCCTGAAAAAGATTATCCTAGACACGATCCCTAAAGATTCTTCTTGAATGTCTTTTTAAATGCTATTTTTCCTGCCTTCCCCTCTGAGTCTGTTACAGATTGAAAATTCAAATGTGTGTATCAGTTCAGGCAGGGCATATGCAATTGTCTGAAAACCTGAGAATTCTTAAATTATATTATTCTAAAATTCTTTATATCTTACTGCACTTGCTAAGGAAAGTGAGATGCTGGAAATTGCACCCTGAGTCTTCAGCCCCCCTTTTGTTTGTTATCATGCTATGCGGCTTGAGCAAAATCCTGATCACAAGGAAGGCGCCGGGAGTTTTGCCACTGATCGCTCACAGCTTTCTCCACACAAACCTCAGGGCTCTGAGGATCAGCCTGCAACAAAGACTGCCAGGCAGCAGTGAGACTCCCCATGGCAAGGCAGCTCAAAGTAGTCGTGTTTCCTTTACCTCAACAAAGCCTGGACCCAGTCTGTCAACTCAAAAGTATCTCCTTAACATTTTGAGAACATACCCTTGCCGTGCTGCCATTTAAAAGATGAAAAACTAACCTTAGTTATCAGCCTGCTGTTCTCACCTTTCTAAACAGTGTTAGTGTATTGAAATTTGATGTCATATGCTGAAACATACTCTGTTATAAAACACTGCATGTGGTGAATTTTGTTACAATCTTCTTAGAGGAGATTTAGATCCAAGCAAATTGCATCTCCTCATCCTCCTCTGCATCACACCTGAAACCTGTATGAACAAAGACAATGGAAGAAGTGTTTTCTCTGTCTGCCAAGGACTTCATCTGTATTCAATGTGTATAAAGTTGCCACTTAAGTATAACTCTATGGGGTTCCACTTCTGGACTAGACTGTTGTCTCTGCTGCAGAGCAAACCATTCAGATGACTATAATTATACCGTACTACCAGGGGGTCCAGCCTGAGCTCTTGAGCCACAGCAGCTTTTGAGCGGTTTGCTTGATGGGTAGCAGAGATGTGTTTGGCACAGGAGTTTCTGGATAATCTGATTTCCTACTGCTGGAGGAAGTGTGTTAGCAGCTGCTGCTGAAGTTGACATTGCTGGCTCTCCCCAGAAGCCAGCTGTGCACCCCATTCGGCTACACTGCCCAGCAGGACCTTGTGACAGCCACTGTCATCTCCTGTACATCTCCTATATTCCTCCACCACACAAAAGGGTAAGACTACGTACATTTTCCTTGCAGTGAAGCTTGTTCAGGAAATCTCTGCTCTTAACACATTCTCACTACGCAGTCCCACCCAGGGGCAGTTTGATAACATTGCTAAGGCAGTCTGATGGCATGGTCCTGTTACCCCTGCCTCGGCCGCATGCTGTGGCCGTTGCTCTTGTGCCTTCTCTGCACCACACGTGATCATTTCCTTTTGTTTAGGGGAACTAATCTGAGCCAGTTTAGGGAACTAATCTGTCAGGAAATAACTCATTTTAATAAAGCCAAGGTTTTCTGCCCTCTTAGTCCCTGAACCAGGTCATCACAGGTCACCGCAGGATCACACAAGGAAGACGCAGTGCAAGCAGAAGTGAGGAAGGATTAATGGGGTGGAAAGTTGCACCTTTTGGCGTTCATCAGGTTGCACCGTAAGTTGTGCTATTGCACACTGGTTTAGGGGTCCTAAAGTAAACTCAATCACCAAAATCATCTGGGTTTAAAAACAGAATTCTTTAATCCAGAACCTTTTGGTTATCTAGTTTCTACCACAGCCTGACAGGCTGCTAGCACAACAGGGCCACTACAGAGCAGCAGTGTGAAGGCAGGTGCAGAAACCCATTAAGTCATCAGGGGAACTGTACGCTTGGTCATGCTGCAAAGCTTTGGTAGGTAACTCACAGACTCAAGAAAATGTTGGTTTCCGCATACTCAGGGTGAGACCTGTGTTGCACTAACAGAGCTGTAGCTGTGGAATCAGTCCTCCCCCCAAATTAAANGAGGGGGGGGGGGGGGGGGGCTGGAATTTAAAAAGCTTCAGTGCAGGGAACCTCTTTGTTGTATATGACATACTTGTCATGTATTCGAAGGTGAGAATGCCAGGGCAGGGTAGGTGAGTCAAAGTCCACGGCTCTGCTAGTGATTTTATAGACCAATTTGCAGCATGGCACTTTTTTCTTTCAACTCTCAAAGCTACTCAAAGCATTGGCTAGGTGCTTGACTTTGCGTGGGTTTTTCCGAGTCATATATATATTTAATAAAAAAAAGACAAACCAGGAGGGAGGAAAAGAAAAACAGCTGTCATCTAAAAGCAGTGAAAGATTAAGAGGGATGTAGCTCCAGAGACAGACCGATGCACAGAATCTAGCTTACGGTAACTTTTTTCCAGAGGTATCACCAAGAGCAAACAACTGCAAACGGAGTTTATCCACCTCCAGTTTCAGCAATATAACATTTACCCACTTCTTACAGGTACCAGACAGTTGAGTAATTTACCACTGCACTACTGCACCTCTCTGTAGTTGCTGGGTAGCCACTTACATGAGATGAAATTGTCCAGCTCTTACTTCAGGGATGGGTCCAAACTTCAGTGAAGTCTTTTTTGTTTCCTTCACATAAAGTTCTGTTCTAACACATTAACAACATGTAGCTTAGACAACATGAGAGGTGGAACTCTTCCAAAATGCATTTATTTTCCTGTCAGAAAGTATTGCGTGCCTTTGTGCAGGAAATTATAAAATAGAAAATAAACATGTAAATATACCACTTCAACACATCCTCTACATCAAAGCAGACCTGATGTTTTCAATTTCAGCTTTTTGAGGTTTTGTTTTTATAAGTTGCTAAATTTATTTCATAGCTCCTGTTTATGAAAAGAACTTTAAAAGAGTTATAAATTAGATTTATCAAATGAAGAAAAACTACAACTATAAAGTTCTCAAAAAAGGAAATAATGTGACCCCTGTATGTGCACTTGGGTGGACACACGCACGCAAACATATATATTTAAGTTAGTGACTGCTGAACCACAGACCACATGCAGAAGAGTAAAAACCACCCATAACCAGATGTGCCACTGTAAAGCCCATATTTTAGGATATATTCTATGAAATCCTCAGTGCGCAGGAGGACGTAAGTTCCCACACTATTAGTAGCAGTGATATGGATTCCTAGAAAGACCAACTACCTTCACGTACCTAAAAATAATCCAAGATCCAACTGGGAGGTATGGCCCTTGTGAAGTAGAGAGAGGGTTTACCGGAGTGAAAACACATGATTTTGAAAACCGTCCAGCATAACACAGGAGTGAGAACAGCAGCAACACGTCACTTCAAACCTCCCGAGAACCAAAGAGCTGCAGAAGGGATTCCACCCTTTCCCACGGAGTTTTGTGTAAATATACAAGTGCTGTACTTCGACTGAACGCATCGGTGTGTGGCTTGTAGAGCCATGCAGAGCCACCATTTCACTCTGAAACAGCAGCCTCAGGTTATACTTGAAATTTCCTATGGCAGGAAAGTGTAGCAGTGGGCCACTGGAGCAAAATGCTTCGGTTCTCTGCTCTATGCACAGCTGAATAGAAAACCCCAATTCAAAAGTTCCCTTCAAGTTGTTTCCAGGGAATGGAGAAAAAGTAATTTCCAAAGTCCTTATCCAGCTATGAATATGCTATATAAGACCAAATACTTTTTTTACCTCAGAATATCTCTCACTGATCTAGTAGAGCAAAGTTTGTTGATATTCAGGGTTGCAAACCCATCTGTTTACTCAGGCTTTTGCCTGTCAGCATAGTTTGAAGAGGTCGCTTTGAGAGATCAATTTTTTTTCCTGGGGGTTTCTTCAGAGCTACCACAATTTGTTATTGCGTCTGTTTAGAGGCTTTAATTTGTGGTTTTCAGGATTGCATAACTACAGAGAGAGGTGGTGAGAGGCCCACATGAAGAGTTCAAAATAAGTTTGACAATATAGTAAATATCTATTCAGTGATTTTCCCTGGACTGTGCACCACAGAATGCCAAAAAAGTTATTAATCAGGCTAGTGTATGAAAGTGGCTTTATGAGGACTGGAGCACACATTTCCATTCAGATGCTAAAACGATGAATTCTCTTCACTTGCTGTTGACACCAACTAAAGACGATGCACTGGGGGGGCTGCAAACCAGGCGCCTAGCTAGATTGCTCTAAAACAGCCTATTTCGAACCAGATAAAGAAAAAATAAAATGAGATTTTAATTTTGCCTTTTATTCAGAGTTCTCGTAATAAGTTACATAAAAATGAAGTAAGCTGCCTAGACTCCCATGAGGAGGCTCAGCATTAATTTTTCCATTTCGCAGATGTTAGACGGGAGACATGCACGGTCACATTTGGAGAAGTGCCGGCTGCATGCAGGGGGAGTTGCAGGTCCTCAGGGCCTCTGGGAATCTGCACCCAGAGACCTGGCATCAGCCACAGGCAGAAATGGGGCTCTCGGGGGCCATATGCACATTGAATGCTTGGGTCATGTGTCGCCAGAGTCAGCGTGGCAGGCACCTGGGTGAGCGGCAGCTGTAGCAGCAGCTCAGGGATGCATGAGTCGCTTTTGCATAGCAGCGTTCAGCATTTCGGACAACTAATACCCCTTTCTGAAGAAGCTGGTGAAGAAATGACGTGCATGCTACAAGCTGGGCACCCTGCATCAATGGAGGGGCAAGGCTGTGAGCAGAGCTGGCGTATTTTGTCTACCTAGGGCTGTGTCTCTACCCCAAACTAGATTTAAGCTCTGTACCACTGGGACAGCTCTCCATCTAGTCCAGCAAGAAGGAATTTACAGGCCATAAATTCCTCCTGACTAGGGGAAGACTGAAGGCGGCCAGTCTGTGCTCAGCTCCACGTACTGCAAGCACTTTGCTACTGATGAACAACCCACCAACCTAAAACCAGCCCTTGCATGTCTGCTCAGTGGGCAGTACATAGTCTACCTGACCATGCCCATGAAGTGACAATTCAGCCATCTGTTTAAGGGCTTTCCTAGATCTACTCACATAGGAAGCTTGTGTTTATACTTCACTCGACAACCGAAAAAAAATATTGCTGGCTCCTTCTGGGTCGCCGTAAAGGAGTCTCTGCCCCGACTTACTGCTCACCTGGATGCAGCAGGACCCCCAGTGAACAAGGGGACGTCGTGAGGGCAGTGCTCTCCTGCCACCTCCACCGTCCCCGCTGCCCACCCATCATGGCACCCCCGCAGCACCGGCCGGGCCCCAGCCTCACGAGGGACTGCGGTCATGCCTGAGCTGGCAGAAGCCCGGGTAACACAGGCCCCGCAGGCCCCAGGTGCGTCCCCGGGACGAGACGAGACAAGATTCCCCGAAGCTGCAGGGGCCGCCCCGACCAGGCCGGCGTCGAGCGCGGCCGGGCCCCGCCTTCACACCCAGGCGCACAGCCGCCGCCCCGGGGCCAGCCCGGCCCCCGCAGCCTCCTGCGGCCCC
>VYZV01001548.1:0-16974 GCA_013401275.1 Pandion haliaetus | reverse complement strand
TTCAAGTCTGTGTGTATTCATTTACTGTTCTGTGGGTGAGTAGTGCACTTTTTTGTGTAGAGTCTAGCGCAGTGGGATTTGCAAGTTGTTGGTGCCATAGTAACTCAAATAATGACACAAATACTGCTCTGACTAGAAGTGTGCTCACTTCAGTATTAACTTGCCAGTTTTAAAAGTACACCAGTGTTTTCAACAGAAGATCTAAAATCAAATCCAGAAGATTTGTTTATATGGAGTATGTGTTTACATGGGGGCATCCTTCTTCCTCAGACCAAACTTTTATACCGCTTTCATTTTAAGTTCTAGGTATTGCTTTAAAAATAGGTCGTCTTTCCCTGAGTTCCCTAATATCAACTGGTAGTTTCAAAGAGAAGCCAGCTAATAAAAATATTCTCTTCTAACAGACCTCAAAAGATTATGAAAACATTGTGTTAGATTCCCTCTGCACACAGTTGTGAAGTATATACCGCAGGGATAACAGGCCTGTGATACTAAGAATGACAGCTTGCATCGTTTCCTGCTGTGGCTTCAGCTAGTTACGCAGTCTTGCATTAGTATGATCGCTATACTGTAAAATGATAATGATGTCTGAACATAAACCACTTTGATACTGTATAGTAAGTTTAACTTTTCAGATCGGGAGGGTTCTTAGCATTTTGCTTAGTAAGATGATGCCTGTTTTTTAGTATCTCATGAATGTAAAAGGTTAAGGCAGTCTTTCCTTTGGCTTGTGCTGGGAGTTTTAATTGATTGTGATAAATCCTGACTCTCACTTCCTACTCAGTCTGTTAAAAAAAGTTATTTCTCATTGAGTCATGTGTGGCTTAATTTGCTTTCCTGAGCAGAGTTGCAGCAGTGCATATGGGAATGTAACTTGAGCTTTTAGTGGCATTCTCTCTTTTGTTTCTTTGAGATAGGAAATTTTATTGTGTGTTGCTGTTGTATAATGTGCCTCTAGGCAATATTTACACTTATGTGACTAACACAGATGAGCCTAAACATACACAGAGACCTTGTCCCTATACTAAGGAATGTATTTAATCGGCTTATGAAGATGGAGAAAAATGTTCAGTATTCTAAAATTAATTTTTAGTATACAACACATGTATTTCTGTATCACTTCTCATTAGGCACTTACCTCTGCTTTCTTTAGTCAGCCAACGTTGCAGTGTAGTGTACTATTCTTGTTTTCTGCAAAAAGAAAATGATATTAATTAAAGAAGAAAAGGTGTGGGGTTTTTTTCCCTTTCTCATTTTTCTCCCTCCCCCTTCACTCTTCTTCCATGTCTTGGTGACCCTAGAAGGATTCATAAGCTCACATCTAAGCCTGGATCAGGGAACTGACCTAGTGAAAAGCTTTTCCCACTTCTTATTCCCTAGCCAGCTCTGTGTACCCCTTCTTTCTCTCTCTCCCCAGCAGGTTTTGGCAGCGGTGTGGATTGAAGCAAGATCAAAGTGGCTGTGTAACCACAATCCATGTCTCAGAGAAGGAAATTTAAAGCTTGTTCAGTAAAACTTTATTTAATTCATCTTTTAGCTTTAAAAGAGCTATGCTGTGGTCAGTGCCTTGTTGTTGCCTATTACAGCTCCATATTTGCCCATAAAATACAGTATTTTGTGAGAACAGAGGATTGAGAACAAAATTTAGAGGAAAACTGTTCTGTACCTACTGACCAGGCATTGGCAACCTTCAGTTTTTCGGTAACGATGCATTCATAGCTGACAGCTATGAGACATGAGTTTCAAAATGTGTTGGGTTTGTTACAGTATAAAACCATGACTTTTTTCTTATTGGAGTCTCTGGTTTACTAGGAATTCTTTAAATCTAGTCTAGTATATTTGCAATCTCTTAGTGTCAGGTTTTTATGAGTCTCACTTCGTGTATGTCCACAATATTACTGAATTTGTAGGTAGTTCTGGGTAAATTTTATAAAAATCATTCCAGGAACATCTTGTAGTGACCATGTTAAGAATTTTTATATATAAAAACCATTTCTTTGCTGACAGAATAGATTAATTGGTTAAATTACTTTATTCTGAATTTGCTGGTTTCATTTTTAGCCCGGTGTTTCTGATTATTTTGTGTGTGTACTTCAATAAAATTTTGACTTGAGTTCTCTGTGAATTTCCTTCTGCCAGGAGTTGCTGGATTCTTGTCTTTGCAGGAATGACAGTAAGAAAGCTGGCAAAATGAATCTACATGACTAGTCATGTAGTGGATTGATTTACTTCTTTTTATATTAAGGAAGATTCATAAGAAAGAATTCTTGAGGTGGTGTTTTTTTAAAGGTCTGAAGGATTTTGGCAGACTGCCTAACAGTTTGAGCTTTATTTGATGTCACTGGTCAAGACAACGTTGATAAAGAACCAGGGCTGTCTGTATTTCTGCACTGTTACTACCTTCCTAGCCTGGAGCCAGGAATCTGGGCCAGGGCCCGTTTGGGCAGGCAGCCTAGTTTGCTTTGCAGGTCAGTGGTGGACACATGCGTAAAACGACTATGTGAGCTGTTGTTGGCATTCCCTAAGCAGTTCTGCTTAGATGTGGTGGACAAAAATGTTCTAGTTCTGAGCTCTTAAATTCCCTTTGTGTAAGGGAAGAAAAGGAACTGCATTCTTTAACTCAATATGCCAAAGTTTACTCTGCTCGGGTTGTTACTTCCTCCAGCCCACCACCTCCCCCTTTTTTTTTTTCTGCCCATATGTCAGATTACTTGGTTTGGGAAACATCTGATAGTCCATTGTATGACTCTGATGTTTGACATTTCCTTCCTCCCTCAGTTAAAAAAAATTTAAAAAGTTAAAGCTGGGGGAAGAGAGAAGATTTCTTCGTTTACTTGCAGATTTGCTTTTGTCATCTTTTTTCATGTGTTGGACTACTTTTCTGTAAGAGAGGATTTTTTTTTAATTTGGAAAACGGGCAGTTATTTAGTTCTGATTCTGTCTTTTTGAAGGGGACTTGCAAACCTGATCATTCACCCTGTCTTAGAATGAGGGAGGGATTCTTTGGCTAACAAGTTGCACATTCGTTTGCTTTCTTTTGTGTGCTATCTGAAGTGTGCAGTGGTAGTTTTCATTTTATTATCTGTTCTCAACCATCTACTTGGAAGTTAAAACATAAATTATTCCCTTTTGTAAAGAAACTGGCTGCAGTGTTACGGAACTCAGAGTTAACCTTTTAGTGTGCTCTGTAAAATAATGTCCATAACCTGACCTGCAGGGTAGTTCACTACCTAAACCTAGGGTTTGTTAAAATGAAAAGAATGTATTCATTTCCTTCTGTCTTTTGTCTTGGAGCTGGCATTTTGCTTCCAGGCATTGTATGCTTCCATTGCATACAGCCTACACTGGTATACATTCAGTTCTGACATGGGTAAACTTCATTCCAGTTCTTCCCTTCTTCCCCATAAAACCACCCAAAACAAATCAAAACCCACCATGTCTTGTTTTTAAATGCTTTTGTCTGTCTTGGCTTTATTGGGTAGGTGTGTTCTCCAAGTACGTGGATACGTCTTGTGTAGTAGCATCCACTGAAACCTACATTCCTATGTATTCAGTACTGTTTTGTTGTTCAGATTGAAAAATCACGTGCTGACCTGAGAAGATGTTGCTGCCATCTTTCAGTTTCCTTACATTTTTGTCTTGAATATTTTTGACTCAAAAGCATCTTTTGAAGTAATGGCTAAATCTCAGCCCTTTGGCTCCCAGTCACGCTTATCACATTATCTTTTTACGTCTCTGTCTGATGAACTTAGTTACAGCCTTTACAGTGGAAGAGAGCTGACGAGCCAGGCGCCAGTTTGGAACTGTGTACTGAGGTTTGCTGAATCAGTTAACGGACTGGAGATTTGCTAAGCAAAGCCATTCACCGAAGGTGGAAGATGTTGATGCAACTCAAAGGTCTTCTCTCAAAAATTCCTTTTTTTTTTTTTTTAATACTGAATTTTTTTAAGAGTTCCTGGAGTTGGTCCTGATTGACTGTTACTGTTTTATTGATGGATGCTTGGTACTGACTGGAGGATGGCAGGTCTGAGAGCTATTTTGAGGGTTATCATTGACACTGCTCCTCAAGTGCTGATAAAGATTTCAAAGATGCCAGTGTGGCATCTAGCTAAATGACATGGCATGGGAACAGCTTTGTTGAATCAGAATAAAAGTCCATTAAAGTGTCCTGTCTCAAAGGTGGCTGGCCAGTGGGTGTTTGGCCTGCTGGGTTTAATGAAGCATTGTGTTGGTGCTTATCAGTTTGACAGCTGCTGTGCTGTCAGGGACAGCAACCTGTATGGCGTGGCTTTTTTGTATTTGGGAAGTCACCCAGGGGCTTGCTATAGCTACTCATAGCAATGCCACAGTTTTTCTGGGACAAGAACAGGGGACCCAAAAAATCTGCTGCAAAAGCATGGTCTCCCATGTAAACAGTAGCAGTTTACCTGGAGAAAGATGTAAAAGTAGGTCAAGGCCATGATAGTATTTCCCTTGAGTAATCTCCTAGGCTCTGTATATATTTGGTTGAGAAATTTCTTGAACCAGGTAGATATTTGATAGACAATTTTTCAACTAGTACCTAAGCTTTTATCCTGACACAAAAAGTTCAGCCCTCTCGTTTTGGTTTGAGCCTGCATTCTGCTAATTTAATTTGATACCTGGAAGGTACAAACAGCAGCTGTGCTCTAGAGACCCTCAGAGTTTCCCTGTTTTAGACCGAGCAGGCTTAATCCTTGAATGCTTTTTGTTGTATGGAATATATACCTTTTGACTATTCCTGTGACTCTTCTGTTTTCTCTACTTTTTGATGTGGTGAAACAAGAACTGCAGTTAGTGATGAAGGTGCAGAGCTGCAGGTGAATTGTGATGGCCCAACAATTTCTGTGTCACCTTCTGTTTCTTTCATGAGAATTTGTAACATTCCTTTTTGTTTTGTCAACCTGTTTTTGCAGTGGACTCTAGGAAGATACTGTTTCTCTTTCAGTATGTCAGCATGCACTCATTTTCCTTCCTTCTGCTGTGTTTTATTTTAGTCTTTTACTTCAGTGTTTAACCTTGAAATTCTGTGACGGTTGGGATGCATATCAGCAATTTGGGCCCTTTTATCAGATTCCTCTTTTATGCTTGCCACTCAAAACTTCATTGGTAGCTTCTGCATCTGCCAGAACTGCTGAAATTAGAGCATTAATATTGGAGTCCTTTTATATTTTCCACTGGGAAAGATGGTACTTAGTTGCCACCTCAAATTACTTTTGAGATTAGTCTTACTATTGTTTCTTTGAAACAATCTATTAACCCTACTGGCTGCCTCCTCTCCCACATAGGCAGAATCCCACTGACATTTAGCAGAGAGAGGAAAAAATACCTAATTTCTGTCAGTACTGTTTACTTTTTGGGGATAACAGCTCATGCTATTAGTTTGTGGCTTTTAATAATGGTATATGTGGACTCTACTATTTTAGATATACGTTGGTTTTCTGGTCCTCCATACTATGATATAGTATCTCAAATGTCCCCAGGTACAGAAGTCCACCAGGGAAGTATCTGATAATAGGATTTTGGTTACAGCTAAATCCTTCACTGAGACTTGGCAAAGATAAAAGATGACATACAAATGCCCTGACACTGTTGCTTGTCACAAACAGCTCTGAAGTAGTAGCATTTAGATAATCTGTGCCAGGGGGTATGAAGGAAGAGGATGGCATGGTATGGAGTGAAGAGTTTATCCAGTAGAAAGCTGTTTCAGGCACATGTGCTGCATGCAGTGGTGTGCTCAGTTTCTTGCTGGTTTTAAGAGTAACAAGAACAAAAAAGTTAATGTTTTCATCCTTCATTTTTCAAAGATTGTTAGGGGCTGTCCTTTATCCTTTTTTTTCCCCAGCCACTTGGCTGTGTGCTTATACAGGGAAAGGATTAAAGTCAAACATGTCATTCTGCTGTTGATCAGTGGCATATTAAGAATGATGCTCAACTCAGCTGATCAGTCAGCTCTTGGAAGCACTAGGCATGGCACGGTTTTCCCGTTGTGTGGAAATGTGTGGCCCATTTCAGAATTAATTTATTTTTTTTAAGGTGTTGGGGTTTTTACATTCTTGAATTCAGAGTATGAAAAAAGTTTGAAGAACTTTGTTTATGTAGTTATTACAATGCTTATCTGCCTGCCATACTGAAGGTGAGCCATGGCTGGTTCAGGGCGTGATGAGGCCTCTCTTCACTGCCATATGGTTCTTCCCTTTTTAAGGGGCAGAAGGGATAAGCCCTGAGGGAAGGGAACACNNTCACTGCTTTTTTTTAAATGGGTAGGATAAAGAGGGGAATGTTAATACGTAGTTTAGTAAATGATCTGATTTCAGGAGACTACACAAGATTGAGATGGTTGTTTTGTTTTGTTTTTTTAAACCAAGAGAGCTATAGACCCACGAGTAAATGGTAAGAGAATGTCTGTGTACAGGTGCTCGCTGCTGCTTCAGTTGTGCCATAGAAGGTTGTGCTATCCAAACAGGAATCTTTCTCAGAGTGTAGAAATAACATACAGCTATGAAGAAAACTTTTTTTACATAAGCAGTCTCCTCTGTTCCCTGATGTGTTTCTTGCCTCTGTTCCTCCCATTCACTTGACAGGGACTTAGGCAGATACACTAAATATTTTATTTCAGTGGGAGTGGGGGACAAGGGTTCTTGTCAGCCTGTGTGTTTGCCTTCCCCATCAGCATGCGTTGTTACAGAGTATTTTTCAGTCCTCCTGTCCATTGTCCTTTTGTCCTTCCTTCCTAGTGAGGTATATCAAGAGGACATAATTTCATCTGGTATTTAAATGGCTTGAGGAGAGTGTGAAATGATATTTTGTTGCCGTGTGAGGATGATGTAGTGAAATGAAACACTGTAACCAAAACAGATGGTGCTAATCTTGACTATGTCTGCAAGATCTTACAGCATTTAATTAAAATGGTGGTGTAATTCCCATGACACCTTTAACTACAGTTTAAATTCTTGGACTATGAACTGAGGGCTTTCTTATGCAGATTTTCACTTATGTGAGTAGTCCTTCCTATGAGTCTCTAGTGGCTTCAGAATAGCTACTTACTTGAATGAAACTCTTTAAGATGAAACTCTTAATAAAACTGGCAAAAAAAAAAAAGTCACTTATGTTTATGTTCCAATTTGAAGCATAAATTCTAGACTAAAGATACTTAGCAACTATAGTATCCTACATAGAAGCAAACAAAAATCTAGATTAGAGAAATTGTTTAGATTGTGCCTAGCTTCAGAGGCTGGTAAATACAGCCTTTTAAGCTACTGTGGACAACTTAACATCTTCCCCTTGGTTAGAAGGGCATATGATGAAAGCTTTTTCATTTTTATATTCCCTTTGGTTAACTGAAACTTGTTTGTAGAAGTACCTGACTTAAATGGTGAGGTGGGGTTTGGTTTTGTTTTTTACAGTACTTGCTTCTTTTCTTAAGAGAATTAGAGAAACTTACATTTGCAGCACTGTGCAGACCTGAATTTGAGTAGCACCTTCTGGACAGGCAATTGGGAAGTATTTTTATACCTGGTTTCTGCTTTGGTTTTGTTTCCTTTCAGATAGGAGAACTGAGAAAGATAAAATGACCTGAACAATGCCATGTTGAAAGTCTTTGAGAAAGGCAGGGTTGCAGCTGAGGGCCTGTGTGATGGATATCTAGTTCTTTAGCTCATAAGACCCTTTAAGCCTTTTCTGTAGATCTTTGCCTCCTTTTTAAGTATATGCTTGCTATTTTGGAAGTACTGGGGTACTGATTTTCTGCACTCTGGGGTCTGAATCTGCCTTAGCTTTTCTCACCTTTCGGTACTATATGAAGCAGGAAAAATAACATGTGATTATATAATTTTAGCCATTGTTTTTAATGCAGAGAAGTACCATAATACAGAAGTAACTCTGCTTTGCACTTGGTGTGGCCAAATACAAGAATTTCTCGAACTTTTGATGCTCAGCCTTTTTCTGGTTCTGCTGTGTCTGTGTGCTTAAATAATCTTTCCAAGGGAGCTTTGTGTATTAAAGTGGGTGGAATTACTCGAGTCTTCTGGAGAAGTTAATTTAGAATTGGTCTGTCCATTTCCCATACAACATATATAGTCCAAAAAGCATTTGGTGGAGATGAGGAAAAAAAGGGGAGGTGGAAGATGTTTTGTTTGTGTTCCATCTGCGAGGACTGCAGAAGAGGAAAATAGTCACAGTGGCTACACAGCACTAATTATATCTTCAGGGTGGCTGGTAGCATGCCAGAATCAAGTTGTGCAGTGTGAGATGTTACTGGGGAATTGTGATTTTCAGCAGCCTAAACTCTGCCAATCTGAATGGAGTGCTATGAGATCAGCAGAAGACCCTTCCTGCCTGTCTATTATTCTGATTTAAGTCTGAGTGGGGAAAAAGAATCAGAGCTTAGGTTTTGTCGCTACTAGGAATTTACAGTTATGGATGCTGTCCGGGACTTAAAATGGCTACGGCCCTCAGCTGTTGTAGGCAGATGCGAAGGTGTCTGTATTTAGGGCAGCAGACTAATGGTTGTAAAAGAAAGTGCTGATTTGCTTTCTCTTGTCTCTTCTGCTTGCTTGTGTGTATGGGGGATATCAGAGATTTGGATACTCTTAGCTCATTTCTTTTGAAGCTGTTTCACTCTGCAGGGTGTAATGGTTAAGACAGTCACCTAGGAGGAGGGAAACCTGTGTTTTGCACTCCTTTTCAAAGAGCTGTGTATGATGTTCTTTCCATGGCCATGTTTCTGAATGAAAGCGTTGGCATACTTGTGTTTTCTTTAACGCCTATTCCTTGGGTATGTTTTGGGTGGTTTTGGATGTCTGTGTGGAATTTTGGGTTTGAATACAGTCTTCTACCCTGATAGCTGCTTTTGGATATATCAGAAACAGATCTTTATGTGTCTTGGGAATTTTACTATAAAAAGTTGAATGTTAGTGAAGATTTTGGATATTACTGTTAGACACAGAGATCTGATTTCTCTGTTTCCTTACAAGCTTGGCCCAGTGCATTTAGAACAGGTGTCTTACAAACACTTTATTCTGTATCCAATTGCAGTTAAATGAATTTAGAAAAAAAAAATTTAAAAAAAGCCCCTCTTACCTGGGAAGCTGAACCCTTTACAGCACAGTCCTCTAAAACATATGTTCCTTCATAAACCAAAGCAAAAATCTCTTGCATAATGCATAATTTACTAACAATGTTGGTTAATAGTAAGTGTTTCTAAGTTCCTTTTTTGTCAGTCTTTATAGTGTTAAGAACATTGTAGCAACAATAATAAGCTAAGACAAGGCATACGGGAAAAGATGCAAGAAACACAGTAGATTACATCACCTGGCAAGACTTTTGCTTTGTTCTGCATTCATTTCTAACCAGTTGTGAGTAAAACAGCATGTTCACGGTTTTGTCCTCAGGTTGGCAATCTTGGTTTCTATCTCAGTGTGTACTTCAGCTGCTTTAAAACCAGCTGTTTTACTAAAAGGAGCAGCTCTACCCTCCCTGACCAACTTTGCTGTCCTCTGCCTTACTGATACAAGCATCTCTGTGGGTATTTAATGTATCAGGTATGGGGACTGATCTGAGTAGAAGAAAAAACCCGTTTTATATAATACTTCTGATTTTTAGTCAGTTCACCTTGGTATGAATCTATGCAAACAACAGCATTGCTGTAAAGCGGAAGTGGTGGTAAAGTCAAGAGCAGATGATTGATGCAGGGAAGGCAGGCCAGTCCAGGACTGCTTTTGGCACCAGTGCTTGCTTGTGTTGGTTTAAGGTGTACATTAACAACAGCCTCTGTGTGCAGCTTAATGTTCTGTTTTATCTGATTGGAGCTGTCACTGAAAGGGGAGATCCCACTCCACTGCTGCTCTCAGCTGTGCATTCTCACTCCTGCTTTTCTGTCTGCTCTAGTGATTATGTGGCTGCAGGGTAAGCTGTGGTGTGCTGATCTGATAAATGTTTTTCTTTCTCATCTTTAATTTGGTGATTGATTCCGTGCACACAGTGAATGCATGATCACTGGATCTGCTGTCAGACTGGGAGATGGAAATGCGTGGCTGGGGATGAGGAAGAGGCTGCCATTTTGGTTGCAGCCTGCGTTCACTGCTGATCAAACATAAATGAAACCACGTTTAGTTCTTTAATACAATCACCAGAACCAGGGGCCATTGGCTGTCTTGTCTGTAAAAACCCTGCTACAGATTGAGGCCTTTTAAAACTAGTGATGTTTTTGTTTAAATAAATAAATTAAAAAAAACTTCATGTGGATGCAGATACTCTCCCTACAGCATGTTAAATACTTTACACAAAACATCTGCAGAGGCACAAAATATATGTAAGTGTTCCTGGGTGCAATCTTCTCATGTGTACTCCTTCTAGATTCAGATCTTCTTTTGGATTCAGTTTTAATTAACATGAGGACAAAATCCAGAAGTTCTGAGGGATTAGTATTGATGCTTACCTATTAAAAATTTAAACAGAAACGGACATATCCAAATAAATGCACTGAACTACCTCTCTGCAACTTTGACCAGGAAATGATGTGAGAGGTGTCATTTTATGCCACCATTAAGTCCAAAACCCCAATACTTGTCTCTTCTGGGGAGTCACTTTCTGGGTGGGTGGTCACTAGTGACCCTGGTTAGCTCTAGTAGTTAATCATTACTCAGTCTATAGAATTAGATACTCCAGAAGTTTGTTAGTGTAGAATTAAATTGGATGTAGCTCTGCTGGTTTCTGTATGCTATTCTTGACGGTATTTCATCTGTAATATGGATGGAATGTTATGGGTTGATACCTCTGAGCTACCAGAAAGCT
This sequence comes from Pandion haliaetus, assembly GCA_013401275.1. Classification (NCBI taxonomy): domain Eukaryota; kingdom Metazoa; phylum Chordata; class Aves; order Accipitriformes; family Pandionidae; genus Pandion; species Pandion haliaetus. Next base: position 6,162 of record VYZV01001548.1, on the reverse strand, counting down.
GCAAGGGCTTTCCTGCTGTTTCAAACAGTTACTGCTGTGTTGATCAAGCGAGTGGTGCTGTTGAGTAACCTTTTTTGTTTGGTTGGGTTTTTTGGTTTTTGTTTTTGTCATCCTCCTGTTCCATGTTTTTTGTGACTTACTATATCTTTCTAGTGGATTATGACATATAAGCATTTAACATTTTTCCTAGGTTGCCCATGCTGGCACTAATCTTTGGTGCTTTGTGATTTGTAGTCCTATTCATGACACTTTTTCAGAAACCCTGCTCATTCCTTTTCCAAGCTGTAGATAGAGATCTGTGTAGAACAGTTGTAGGTGTTTTGGAGAAGCATGTGTAAGTACTTTCTCTTAGAGTATTATAGGATCATTTAGCTTGGAAAAGACCTTTAAGATCATTAAGTTCAACCATCAACCATGCCCACTAAACCATGTCCTGAAGTGCCTTGTCTACATGCTTTTTGAATACCTCCAGGGATGGTGACTCCACCACTTCCCTGGGCAGCCTCTTCCAATGCCTAACAACCCTTTCAGGAAAGACATTTTTCCTAATATCCAATCTAAGCCTCCCCTGCCGCAACTTGAGGCCATCTCCTCTCGCCCTGTATCACTAGTTACTTGACAGAAGAGACCAGCACCCACCTCACCACAGCCTCCTTTCAGGTAGTTGTAGAGAGCGATAAGGTTTCCCCTCAGCCTCCTTTTCTCCAGGCTAAACAACCCCAGTTCCCTCAGCCGCTCCTCATAAGACTTGTGCTTGTTATGTAATGTGCAGGGTATGCCAGCGCTATGCAGCACCCTACTGGAAAAAATAATTTTTGTCCTTCCCTTTTGCTTCTTCCTCTTGTGCTCCCATGCTGCCTTCTGTGCCAGGAATGTGGCGTGTATGCTGTGCATCTCGGCCAGTCTTGACTATCTTTTCCGATTTGCTTTTCCATAGTTCCCCCAAACTTTGAATGGATGATCAGCATTTCTGTTTGAGTGCAAAAGCAGTAGTGCTGGCTGTATAAAGTCTTCAGTAGGGATAATCCAGTGCTGTCTGCGATTTTGTCACCATTGGTATCCTGCTGATGTGATACAGGATGGTAGCATCACTTCTGCAATGTGGAGCTGAAGATGGCTGGTGGCTTAGGGGCATGCGAAAAATAACACCGATTTCACTGCTGTTCAATGTTTTGTCAGATTTTTCCCCTTCCCAGTAGAGGTCAGCGACTGTATTCCTGTGTGCCTGCTGCGGCCTTTTCAGAGGAAAATTAAATAGGCAATTTGGGTAATGCAGTGTTTGGGGAAATAGTCCTTGAGGCATAGTCACACGATCTTTAGTCATGGGCCAGAACCCTGCTGTGCAAGGCAATATATGGGCAGAATGAGGTGAAACTGTTTTAGGGGATATACTGGTAAGATCAAAGAAATGAAAGTATTTTTTGCTTGTGTTGTTGGTATGATGAATGTCACTTTTAGCTCCTCAGCAGTTAACTAGCTAGCTCTTGAACAAATAACAGCCTACTTCCAGTTATTGTGGTGAAGGAAAGTAAATTTTAGAGTTTAAACTTCTAAATGAACTAAGTTCAAGTGGACTTGAAAAGGGAGATCCTTCTGTATGTGACATATAGCACGGGTTTTGGAGGAGTAGTGTAGGCCAGTAGGTCAAATGTACTTGTGCAGATGGTGAAAATGGGAGGAATATGTGATTTGCAAGTCTTTTCTTTAGGAGTAAAAATTCACCCTTTTTCTTGTTGATATTTTCTATATGTACTGTGAAGAGGAAGGAAAGGAGTTTTACTGTTTAGGTACAGCTTAATTTATTGGGAGGGGGGAAGCAGGCATTCCTACAGCTAGCATTTCCACTGCTGTGTCCTTCCCCTTCTCCCTGGCAATGACTTTTCTTGTCAAAGGTGTAGATGCTGCGTTTGAGTTTTTTCAGCTTGTTGCTGTAGACCAGCTAGCTTTTCCTGTAGGACCGCTTTAGAGCTGAGCACACTGGCTATTTCTGAGCAGCAAAGTGAAGGTGTGAATACTGTAAATGAAGCAGAGGTAGTAACAGCAGTGAGAATGTGGTAACATGGGTTAGAAACTAGAATACAAGCCCACTGTGAACACAGAGTATATACATACCACTTTTATTTGATAATAATACTCATGCTAGCTAGGCTAGAAGTCACGTGAGTATTCCCCTTGTGTCCTGGGCAGGCTCCCAGAGCCAGTGGAGGGTGGAGAGAAAGGAGGGCAAAGCAACAGTCATAGGGAGAAGCTGGGAGCAGAGGAAAAGCAGGAGGCGAAACCAGGCAGCAGGCTGGGGAGAAAAGAGAAAGAGTGTGATGGGCAGGGTAGGAGAAGTAGATAAAAAGCTCACAATCTGGACACTTCAGAGGTGGGAGGAACTGAATGTGATAGCTGTGAGCATCTGCTATTAAAAGTGAAAAGGGGGGGAAAAAAAAAATTAGAACCGTTGCTCTGCTGACCTGGTTCTAGCTGCCAACTCTTTCATGGTTTGGCTACTTCATTGGCTTCTTCCCTGGCAATTGTTTATTCACACTGCTGTGCAGCAGGACACCTGCACTTCTTCAGATTTTTACCCTGTGTAGAGGGAAAATCCTTCCCAAAAGTCCAGGTAGCCATTTTCCTGTTCTTTTTATTAACCATCAAGGAAGAATAAGAGAATTCTGTCTGGTCAAGAGACAGTAAATGGCAACTTTCCTTATTCTGTTTTTGTTCATTTGTGCAAAATAAAAATACTAAAAAAAGGCAGGCTTGGTAAACCTGTAACATCACAATATGAAGCTGCATTTGACCATTTTCATTAAGTCACATGTTTTCTTGTGTCCTGTAGTACTTTCTCTTTGTGACTTCCAAGTGGTCAACTTTCGGACTGACACTGAACTCACTTGACCACCAAGCAGCACGCAGGGAATGGGCTTTCTTCTGTCTCCCTGTTTGTTTGTGTGGGTTTTTCCTTCTAATTTGTAAGATTACAATAAGATAACAATAAGGTTAGAAATGAATCTGCTGGAAATGAGTCAAGTAGTGGTGAAAAACCTAAATGCAGAGATAAGCCAGGTTTATTCAGTACTGTTTCTAAATTTTTTTTCCTTGAGGGGAAAAAGAAGAAAATATGGGAATACGAGGAATTTTTACCTTCTGCTGCTTAGAGCTAAATTCTACAAATTAAACAATAAACATGAAAGAAACCAGCACTATGAATGTAACTAAATTTTGAAATAGTGATTTAATGACTTTTTTTTTCTTTCCCTCCCTGTAGGCTGAACTCACAGGCATCAAATGGCGTAGGTACAATTTTGAAGGTCATGGGGACTGTGGCCCTATCATTTCAGCCCCAGCACAGGATGATCCAATTCTGCTCAGCTTCATCCGCTGCTTGCAGGCCAATTTGCTTTGTGTGTGGCGCCGTGACGTCAAACCGGATTGTAAGGAGCTATGGATATTCTGGTGGGGAGATGAACCAAATCTTGTAGATGTGATACATCGTGAACTGCACAGTAAGTTACTTTCTTTCTTTGTTTCTTGATTTATTTATATTTTTTCCAGTGGAAAAGGAACTTTGTCATTAAAGGGTTTAACTTGCTACCATATATGATTTTGTCACAATTTGTGTTTTAGGACCTAACGGAAATAAAAAGCTTGTAAACTTGACTTCTCTGCTGCAAGTGATCCGCTGATAAAATGCAAAATTAAACTTGAAATGAACTTAGGAGACCTATATCCAAAATAATTACTTAAATTTTTGTGAGATCTCAGATGCACTGTAAAATTAGAGTAATTTCTAGTTCAAAGGATAATTAAAAAAAATAAACCCTGGCATAAGGTAATAGTTAATGGAATAAAACAGCTATACTACAGAGTTAGGCAAACTCCATGGCACCACAGGTAAATCTGCAAGGTCGGAATTTGCCACATAGGTCATGCTACAGGATTTGAGTGTAAATGGAGGCAAGTTGCAAGAAGTGAATGTAATAAAAGGAAGGGAGGGGAGGGTAAGACAAAGGTGACAATGATAAGTGTATGTGATTGTATTGTCCTCAGTGTCTCCAGAATGTGTAGCCTTAAAATTATAGAACAAAACTAACTTTATCTGCTGTGATCCTTTGTGGCTATGACTATCCACTATAGATTAATTCATTTTCAATGATGTATTGTTGTGATGAGTAGACCTAGTTTGCCTGAAAACTTTAACTTTTAAAAGACACTTTGTTAGACTGCATGAATGTCTCTTGTTTCACCTCTCATGTCTCGGATGAAAACAATGAAAGTTCACTAATACTGGAATAATAATAGAGATTAAAATAAACAAAAAAACCCCAAACCAATAATAAGGATCAGTTCCTTGGGTTTTTGCAATACATTTTCATCCTGATATAGCCTTTATACCTTCTGGTTACTTGGTGATAAAATTTATCTGCCAGTTCAAATATATAGAATACTGTGTTTGTCAAGTGTGCTTTAGTTGTCCTTTATCTCCCTACTTCTGCCCCACACTGTTTTGGTTCTGGGTTATGCTATGTTCATTTTCTTATTCATTATCCTGTTCTAATCACCTATCCTCAGCCTGTTACAAACTTCATACTTTCATGAATACCAGACTGTTTATTTGGTAATATAACCTGTGAAATCATGGGTAGGAGACATTGTGTATCTTTAGGCATATTTCTAGAATAGCAGGTAGCTGTGTGGTCATGTATAATTGAAGAGGTGGCTCGGAAGTGCTGCACCAAGCTATTCCACTGACATTAATTTTTTATGAGGCACCTGTTTTGAATGAAGGCATGGATAATATTTCTACTTACCCAGCAAAGCTTTAATAATATATGCTTTTCTCTTTGTGAAATACAGTTTATTTAATATTTCAAATGTATATGGGACTTAAGTGTCTTTTTATTTGAGGGGAGTTGCAGGTGATAGCTTCTGTTTCTGTTGTAAATTGATGTAGCTTGTTTATCTCTAACATCTTGGTTACACAATATAATGCTACTTCCAGTGAAGTATGATGAAGCATTTAAATATATGAATAGCTGAACCTGCTCAGATATAGTATGGGATAGAGTATAGCAAATAGAAAATAGCGTCACTTGGACTAAGCAAAAAAAAGTGTCAAAAATTTTAGGAAGCATCTGGGCTGGAGCCTTAGCACAGTAATTTTTAAGTGGAATTAAATCTGAAAATTGTCTGCAAGAGCACTGTCTTTAAAGTGTCAACAGCAGCAGTATCACACTGATTAATAAACAGTCTGAGTGTAGTGTTTCACAACACTGCAGCCAGCTCTACTGAAAAGATGTGTCTACCCTGGTACAATAGCACTATCGTTGAGTGATGCTTATTTGCAATGCTCTCACATTAAAGTAAAAATGTCTGAAAGAAAAAGATTGTACAGAGGGATGTGAAGAGATGCAAAGTTGAGCCTGGAGATGGAGAAAGGTGGACTATGCGTAACTCATTTAGAGGAATGAAGTACATGGTAACTGAAGGAAGAAGAAATATGCTCCTGCTAGCTGTCAGGACCCTACAAGAATTTGGGAAGTAATCTCCTTTTCTCCCACTGCAGGTTTTGGAATTTTGTAATGTGTGTAAGTCATATAATGATAGGTTTACTTCTTCTATATTAAAAGCACACTGAAACGCTTGTAGTGACTTAGCAGATAATAAAGTGAGGTAATTGTAAATTTTACTGCTGATAGAGCTGTCTTGCTCTCTTCAGTAGTTTTTTAGAGTTCAACCATCAGTATTGACAAAACGTTGAACAAATTCTGCCAGAATGAGGCATTTATGTACATGGATTCCTTGAAATATGACAAAGGACAGTGTTCAAAGTTTCATGCAGCAGCAAGGCAGAAGAAACATGGGTATTTTGCTTTTTATTGATAAGCAGACCACCACAGTACTGAAATACTTGATAGTTGAAATTAGTTTCCTGAGTTTACACGCTCTTGAAAATACAAAGGACTTTGCATGTGGGCGTACAAACAGAAAATAAGTTACTGAAGCATAGCAATTTACTTGCCTGCCAGGTGAGGCACCATAGCATGCCATTTCTTTTTGGTATAACCTAGTCATGTAATAAGCTGCATTGGCTTAAAATCATGTTTGTATGGGTTGGATTGTCACTGTGGTCAGTAACTTACAGTTCAACGACCAGAGCTTTGTTTTTGTGTT
>VYZV01001541.1:2430-26808 GCA_013401275.1 Pandion haliaetus | reverse complement strand
TCATTTGTGCAAAATAATCTATTTCCAACCAGCCCATGGCAGCAGGTTTGTCCTTTCGATGTGAGTCTGAGCTCTGTGACAGCCCAGGACTGTACGGGTGCATAAGATGAGAAAGGTGGTTATTCGGTGTTCATGTTTTGTATGAAAATATATTACTTGGCTCTCAAACACCTGTGTGAGAAAAATGGTACCGACGTTGAAAGATACAGAAGCCTCCATTTGATGCATAATGCTGATGAGCTTAAAAGGAGTATTTCTGTATCTTTCTTAAATTTCTTAAAAATTTAATGTGAAAGTACAATTACATAAATCATACTTTTAGGTAACTCCTTTTTCAGAAATCCAACATATGTCATCAGAAGTCTACTGTCAGGGTTGATAAATAGAAACCAGTCCCGTGGTTAAGTTATTTAATTCAAAATTCAAGCACCAGAATTTAGATATTTTCACTGCAAAATAATAATAATAATCAGCACTGTATCATAATCAGTTGGGTTTTAGATGAAGTGTGACAAATGTGACTGAATCAAAATGCAGTCCTAACTTCATCCCTTCCAGAAAAATGGAGACCTATTTAATGACTTGTATGTAGACATTTTTATGAAATAGAGGGATTTTTAAATGATAAAGATCAAATAAAGACTGTATAAAACAGGTGACTATTTCCTTTATCTTGATTTTGCTTTAATTAAAATTTGCAGCTGAATTGATTTTTTTATATATTCTTGAGTTTTCAGACTACCAGTATGAATTTCATTTTCATCATATGTTTTTTTTCTCAGTGTCTGGAGGTTTTTTGGGTACAACACACTGGGTAAAGCAGATGGCTGCAACAGTCCTACATGACTATGATGTGATGCTTCTGAGTTTTACTCTTTGTCAGAACTAAGTTGAAAACCTGATGCAGAATGCTGTGGCTTTTATTAAAGGTGTGTCCGTGCTGCAGTCAAACACAAGCCAGCTTGGATACTGAAAGCAGCCTAGCTCCTGTAGGGTGAAGCTCAAACCATATCTGAAGACACTCAAAGGCTAACATAGAGATGGGATGAGCAAAAGTTTATACATCTGTAATTCAGCTGATTACAGACATTTTTATGGAGCAGTATATTCCTTGTATGTAAATATACAGAGACACCCCTAGGTACATATGCCTGAGCAGCCAGTTATAATGTCCTTTTTATTTTATTCATTCTCCCTCTATGCAGTTACTTAATAGTAACAGTCACATGCTGCTCTGAAAGTGTAGATGGAGGAGAAGTATTTGTTTCCCACTCCATCCCTCTTGTGCATGAAAGTGGTGGTGCTCCCCAGTTTGGAATTGCAGTTTTCTGGTTTGCACCAGTGATAGATATTTTAGGGTGACTTAGGGGATAATTAAGTTTTCCATGCTTGCAGAGAAACTGTCATTTTCCTCATATTAAAGCAAATTTACTGCTTTTTGTGCAGTTTATGATGGATTACAGTTGGTTTTTGTTCGGTCCTTCACATTTGCTCTTTCCCCCTGTGGAACAGTGGGCTGTTGAGAATTTTGTGGACTCCAACACTGTGTTTTCTATTACGGACAATCACTTCACCCTCAGAGGAGAGAAAATTTGTCTATTACTATAATTTTTGTTCTTAGAAAACAATGTCTGACCTTTCCACTCCCTCATATGGGGGTCAGCAATTTAAGGCGTGGAAGTTCTTGTCAATCACCCACAGAGTAACATTTCTGATTCATGAGAGTATGGTTTCTGTTGTATCATAGATATATCATAGATATATGTGCAATAGTTTGCTATTAGATAGATTTCCTTAGTATATTACCTAATTGTTGTTGTCACGCGAGTATTCTTATTCTGAATGCTACATTCTCACATTAAAGATAGGACTCCAAATGATTGGCATGAGCTAAAAAAGCAAAGCTACTTTTGACACAGATGCTGTTAATCTCCTGTTTGTAGCTCCACAGGCACTGAAACAGTTAGATCTAAAATGTTGTGCAATCGTAAGGATCCTGCACAAGAGCAAACATATCTCAGTATTTTAATCCCAGTATATGTGTAACTTCTTACTGGTTAAATGAGAATCCACAGTATTTTGTTATTTTGTTAATGATACATTGAATTGTATTACTACACTGGACATTTGGTGCTCATTTATGGTTTTTCTCCTGAACAGCACTAGTCGTAGTGCATTATATGCATGAAATGTGACATACAACAGCTAATCCTAACACAATATTCATTTTCTGCTCATTAGAAAGCATTTGTATACTTTTAAATTAAAAAAATGATTTAAACATGATTATTCCTTCTCGGGAGCTTCAATATTTGCACAGTCAGAATTTTTAAAGGGAAAAAACCATACTGACAGAGAAGTATATCCCTTCACTGCTTTGTTATTGCAGTCCCATAAGCTGTCTACCTCTTGGTTGGTTGCTCTGCATTACGCAACAGAAACTAACTCTCCCTGACATTAGGCTGGATAGGTTTTACTCTGTGAAAAGTGAAGGTTGATTAGAAACTGACTCTATTTCACATGACCTAAAGAAAAAAATTTTTACATAGCAATGAGTAAACGACTTCTATCACCTATCTAAGGCTATAGTGCAAAATCATAGCAGGTAATAAATGTTTCCCCATGGTGAATTCAATGTGGATTCTACAGCGATGTTATCTGGAGAAGGAAGTAAAAAGCTGAAGGCAACAGCATGAAAATGCATGCAGCTATGGCATAATTCTGATTTGTTTTGGAAGAACTATTAATTTCCTTGTTACAAAGCCAAGTAAGAGCAACCCTTTAAAACTGTTGAACCATGAAAGCCATTTCCTTAAGGGTTTTAAATTTGGGAATAGACTCATGAAATTTATAGCTTTGATGAGATATTCTTTGCCTGCAGTCAGAATGAGAGCCAGATCATTGGTTTCCCAGCATGACACCTATGTATTCTTGTGTGCACTAGATATCATTAGGCTTGTAATAACACAGCTATCATCACATTAACGTCTGAAAGGTTCAGTTTTGATGCTTGGTTTAAGTGTCTCATTTATACCTACAGCATACTAAACAGCTGAATAAAAACAAAAGCTATACCATACCTATATTGTGCTATTGTTCTGCACTTTAACCAAAAATACAGTCATTTTATGCCTGATCAAATTCTTATTAATTTTTTTTCTTGCCAAGTCATGTTGTTTTGAAAGAGCTGCAATGATGAACTAATAGCATACCATGAATGCAGATAATGGTACAGTGAGACCATTTTTTTCTGGATCATGCAGTAAGGACAGTAATGAACATTGTATACATATTGATCTAATAATTGTAATTTTTAGTATATTATTGAAAGTTTAGGTACTCTGTCTGCCATCTTATGGTAGAGGAGAAGTGTATCAGAACAAGCCGATAGCACCTCATTACCTATAGTCTTTCAGGTAAAGCTGGGCAGCCTGTAGCATTGTAGCAAGGCACCAGCAATTAGAAGTCACTACAGCTGAAAGCAATTAATGTCACTACTCTGCTACATACTTCTGCTAGTTTCTGTTGGAAAAATAAAGTATATCCCTTTACAGCATAAAGTCACCACCAGGTTTTACAGTGAATATCTTACCATTGTACCAAATGAAATTTGCAGAGAGAGCTACTAAGAGAAATCAGTTTTTATTCTGTCATGTGACTGAACAGGTGCATAGGGTTTGGGAGAAACATCCTCATTCTCATAATGGAAAGAACAGGTTTGGAGAAGCACCAGTATAGCAAGTCTAGTAACTCGTGGCTTATAGGCAAATTACTTACTACTGTGATCTGAAAAGTTTTTCCCAGATCAGTATTAGAGCTTTCATTTCTATAGATTGTAGCTGATACCTGTAGGAGTTCTGGCTAGGGCTGTGACATAAATTGAGTCAAACCCAGCCAATTCCAGTGATATGGAGTCCAAAAAAAAACCAGAAAAAACTTCAATCTTTAATCATCAGTAAGTTGTGAAGGTTTTAAAGGCTATGTGAGACAATACTCAGCAAGTGCTTAAAACCCTTGTGAATAAGAAAGACTGATTAGCTGCTAGGAGATGGGATTTATAAAACCTAGGACATAACAGTAGTGTTACCCACAAGAAATACTTTGGGATGTTTCTTATTTAATTGTTGAAATACAATTGCTTAGTATTTATTAGGCACTATTGTCTTGGAAGGAGGCTGGTCTTCAGTCACTTTGCTGCTCGCAGCCCCAGGAGCATCTCACTGGCTGGTTGTGGGCAGTAACTCCTCTTCCTAAGGATCTGCCAAGAGCAGTGTGCCGTGATGTGACTATCTGTTGTGTCTGCAACTTTGTTCTCCCAAAACAGTGAGTATATGGGGACCAGAATGGTTGCTATGGGGCAGCTGTAATGCAGTCTGCTGATCAGTATATTAGCTCAGTCCTTCAGCCAGAGTTTGACCAATGTTGCAGCATGAACAAGAGTGAATTGGCTATACCAAGACAAGACTGAGATGATGAAAGTTTGGAGTCATCAGCTGAGAAGTTGGCAGAAGTAACAGTTGTCCTTTACGCTGAACAAATAAGTTTTTCCATTAATAGGTCTAACTGACAACTAAGTCTTTAGACCCACATTTTCTGGTCATCTCATCATTCCATTCTCAATCTGGTCAAACTTTGCCAGCCACACCTGGCTAGGAAGTTACAGCTTGTTTGACACAGACATCAGGCCCGTTGTTAGTTTTCTGCTTTTCCTCAAGGCTGGAATTCTGTGTAACGTTAGTCCCCAGAACTGCTTAGAGTCTCAAGGAAAAGTAGTGTCTCCCTAAAGAAGGAAAAAATACACAAAGCTCTCGTTCCTCTCGTTCTTGGCCTACTTGTTGGTCTCTGGTATCAATTTAAATACAAATTTATGACCAACCACCCTGCTTCTGCCCTGTAGCCTGGGACTGTCCTTTTTTCAAAGATCTCCTCTTGCCTGGGCATGCTGCCACCACTGAAGTTGTACAGGCTCACTTGATTTAGGTTCCCTTACTACAAAAGACAGCAGTTCCAGGTGTTTTCTGAGAGGACACCAAGGCTGAATTAATTTCCCACCTTCTTACTTTCCAATGCTTGTTAACCTTCAGAGAGCAGCAGGGTGTTGCAGTAGGGCAAAACACGTCTTCATTAGGGCTTGAGAGAAGGCTGAAGATATAACCCTTATAACAATGAAAATAACTGGTTTATTGGAATGATTAATTACTAAGGCATTTTTTCCAGTGTAATCAATCACCTTGTATTCTTGTTTGAGCAGGTTGTCTTAGGTAGAAGTTTTTAAATTATTTTAAAACTAGATATTTATTACACAAAAATAAAGTGCCTAGTTGCTGACTTGCATGCCTAATCCCTTTACTGCTTCATTCACGACTGAGACCTTTTTATTATAACTCTTTCTGATTATTGTGTGTGGGGGTGTTAATTAATTATAGTAATAACCTCATCATTGACCTGGACCCCTAATTTTTAGGAACAGTAAAAATGAATGAGAATAAATCAGTCTCCGTTCTATGCTGAGTTAAAACTTCAATGTACCTAGTGAGGGTTTGGCTCTAGACTATGGGGTTTTTTCTGGTGGTATGGTTAGATTTCATTGTTTGGTGGAAGTACCTTACAAAGCCTTAAAAATGTTCATAATTAGCTCTAAAAGATTTGCGCAAAGGAAATTACACAAACCTGAGAGCACTGCACAAACCCTACAGGATTTTAATAAAACAGTGACAACAGTGACCATTTACCTTAGATAAGTGATCAAGCTAAGACATGTAATTTTTAGTTTTAGTATTTTATTTTTAGTATTTTAACTGTTAGCACAAGATCAACTGGCATATCAATTTCTAATACCAAGGCTTACCACTAGCCATGTCAATGTTTGACATGTTATTTAAAATTTTGATGTCTAAGAACCTTAAAACATAGCTAAAATGTGAAAGGAAAAAAAAAAAATACAAGTGTTACCTCTCTGTCATTTATGCTATGTATATTGAACAGATCTGTAGAGTGTGAATGGTTTACCTTTGGAGTCATCTGGAACTGCAAAAGAAATGAATGTATTTCAGGCATAATGTTTTAGAAGTGGAAAAATTTTCAAACTTTTGCACTAATTTTCAAACTTTTATAGTTCGTTTAGAAAAAGTAGACTCCTGTTTTTACCACTGTCCTGGTTTCAGCTGGGATAGAGTTAATTTACTTCCTAGTAGCTGGTACAGTGCTATGTTTTTGAGTTCAGTATGAGAAGAATGTTGATAACACACTGATGTTTTCAGTTGTTGCTGAGTAGTGTTTATACTAAGTGAAGAATGATTTTTTAGCCTCTCATGCCCAGCCAGCAAGAAGGCTGAAGGGGCACAAGAAGCTGGGAGGGGACACAGCCAGGGCAGCTGACCCAAAGAGGCCAACGGGATATTCCATACCATGTGATGTAATGCCCAGTATACAACTGGGGGGAGTTGGCCTCGGGGAGATTGCTGCTCAGGAACTAACTGGGCATCGCTCAGCGAGTGGTGAGCAGTTGCATCGTGCATCACTTGTTTTGTATATTCCAATCCTTTTTATTATTATTGTCATTTTATTTGTTATTATTATCATTATTAGTTTCTTCCTTTCTGTTCTATTAAACAGTTCTTATCTCAACCCATGAGTTTTAATTGTTTTTTCTCAATTCTCTCCCCAGTCCCGCTGGTTGGGGGAGGAGTGAGTGAGCAGCTGCATGGTGCTTAGTTACTGGCTGGGGTTAAACCATGACAACCACAGATGGTAAAAATAGAAGAATAATGGTTGACATGCATCAAGGTTCTACCTGTAGTATTGATAAGAATATCAGGTACACCATTAACATGTTGCATCTACATGTATTTCAGTATATCTGTTACAGTCTAGACATTCAGTTCAGTGGACAGAAAAGTAGTGTTTTTCAAATATTAAAGTACATACCATTCATGAAGTATGTGCAGTGAGAGAAGTATGGATCTGTACACTGCAGCTCTGTTATTTTTGAAGTCTCACAGGTACAAATCAGAAAGACCAAACATTCAACCATACCAGTAGAAATACCACTGCACCTCATGATCATGGTCCCTAAAACTGTAACAGTCAATTTGCCATGTTTGCCCAAGTTGGTAGTGAAGAGTTAGAGAAATGCAGCAATTAAGCAGCAGGTTTGATATCAGTGCCTTTGAGCTTGTACCATTACATTTCAAAGATCTTGATTTTTAAGTAAAGTTATTTTCTCATCAGGAGCATATGTGCCATCAGAGGTCAAATTAATATAACATTTGTGAGTTATATTTCACTTATGGATTGTATTCAGTTGCTTTTAAGAGCACTGTTTTGTCCATGGCATGAGGAAACAAACCTGACCTTTATTTGCCTGTTTTACAATGAATTCTAATTTTAGATCACAGCCCTGTCTAGTATATATGCCCTAATAGCTGATATCCAAACCTTTTGGAACAAGATCAGCTGTTTTTCTAACTCTAGATATCAATTAAATAGAGAGAGTATCATATATATATACACATATATAAAAATCTGTTTCATGTTTCTTTTAGTTACATAGATTTATAGGTTGTGCACTCTCTATTCTTAGAAGATAAAGCCCTGAGCAACCTGGTCTGATGTCAAGCTGACCCTGCTTTGAGCAGGAGGCTTGACTAGAGACCTCCTGAGCTGCTTTCCTCTCTGAATTATTCTATGATTCTGTGATAATTATTTCACATTTAATACTTAGCAGCTTGTATGTGCAAATAGAAAGGGTAGTAAAACACTTTGCTTATAAAGTCCAAGTGTGTCTGGTTTACCTCTGGGAATGTGAAGGAAATGTCACTGTCCAGTGCATGACCATGAGCTTCACGCTACATCCAGTTTCCCAACTTTGAGCAGAATCCAGGCATTGGCTTGGGCTCTGGGGGTCCAGGTGAGCTCCTGGGGCTCAGACTGACACTGCCTTCTAAAATAAGTCTCATAGTGCAACTGTTCAACCTCTAAAAATGAATAGCAGATTTTAATGCTCCCTTTCAGAGTGCATCAGCAATTTGGGCATATTGATTTATTGTTTATACCTTCAGAAATATGTGATAATGGAAATAGAACTGAGGTGTTGGTTTGGGAGGATTTCTTAATTGTTTTGTTTTTTTCCTTTCCTTAAATTTTCAGCAACTCAAACGTATACAGACTTAGGTGATGCTTGTGGAGCTCAAGCTGACACAATTAAATGTCACTAAGCTCTGGCAGTGACAAGGAGCTTCAGGAATTTTTCCCCGTTCCTTTGTGCACAAGTCCTGCTCTGCTAACCACCAGTTCTCTATCTTTGGGAAGTGACTGACCTCTGAACTTTATCACAAACTACACAAGCTTAAAGTTGCATGATACGTACATGGTATTTCTAAAAAATAGTGGCAGTCTCGTAGATATACCTTGGAAGGGATTAATATTTTTGAGTTTAAGACCAGTTTACAAGAGAACCCTGATAAAGGTATATTAGGCTACATCCTGAATAGTCTCCTTTTAAACAAAGATGTGTTCATCTTTTGGTGATCATTCATTAGAGAGTTCATCCGTGATGTATATAACATCTCAATAAAGCCTAAGGGTTGAGTATTTATGAAAGAAAAGCAGTGTGGCATAAGGTGATGATTCTCCAGTGAAGAACCTCAGGAGCTCTGATTCAGCAGAGGCTTCTTAACGTCTTTCCCTTGGGTCAGGTCAATTGAGACTAAAAGCATTGCAAATGTCACATATGGAGGGCTGTTGAAGACATAAGTGATACTTATTTACAAGCCTTTGCTGGCTGGCTTATCTTTGAAGCACTACTGATTACCTCATGAGGAGGCTGTATATTCTTTCCTTTCTGCCAAAGCCAGATAAGTTATGTGGGCACAGTGTGAGAGACTGGAAGAGTTAATGTCTCAAACATTGTGGCAGGGCAAGTTCTGCATACCAATGAACGCGGCATAACAACAGCGAACCTCAGGTGAGAAGCCAGTCAGCAGCAGGGCGTGGAGGGCGAGCTGGAGGGTCCGCAGTTCCCTGTTCTGATATGCTGAGTGGGGCAGCTCACCATGCATGGCCTAAGGTCAAAGAATGGTCATGCCTGCAGAGAGGGAGAAGTTATTCCCCAAACGCCCCCCAAGCCCACCAACCCATTTCTTGAAGGTTTTGAAGGTACATACCGCACCTAATTAGCATAAGAAGGTCGAGTGCCCACCCAAAGGAGCGGCAAGGAGACTATAAAAGGGTACAAACTGAAGCCCCACGCACGCACGCCCACCAGAACTGGACCTCTAGACTGGCTGGACCCACACTGGACCCAGGACTGGTGAAAACTTTCTTCTTTTTTCCTCTTTCTCTCTCTGTCTCTCTCTTTTGCTCTTCTTTTTCATAATCCTTACACCTCATTCCTTTAGACATAAACTGTTGACCAAGTCCGGGACTAAGAGCAGATCCAGCCGCCCCTAGGCTCCTCTCTGAGAAGGAGTCTAGAAAGCAAGGGGGTCTGCTCTGAACCTCGTGACTCAACGGGAGGGATCTCCTTATTCCCTGAACTAATGTATGTGTGGTTAGCATGGGTTACACGGTTTACTGAGGTAGTCTCATGCCAATCCCTGTTGTGAGAAACCCTACCACCTACTGATACACCTTCGACGTTCAGTTTGCTTCTGCCATAAATAAAAAGTTTAAATGTTCGTTTGGTGTTGTTTCACCTTAATTTGGCCCGAGGGAATTCCGAATTTATCATAAACCCTCCCTGGTGTGTCCAGCATGGGTCGTGACACACAGGTAATGGAAGCAGTGAATTTGGGGGAAAAGAGATCTATGAGTAAAGTACAACAGACACTCTGCTGTCAAGAAAGGTGCTGTGATAAAAAGGAGGGGAACAATCAAAGCTGCCAAGAACTCATTGGAGTTAACCTATGCTGGTATGGCAAGCAGCAGAGCCATTCATATGACAGATTATTATATAAGCTGTTTTGTCTTGCCTTACTAAATTATTCTATACCCGTGTTTTGTGAAAACAGCCGATTTGCTATAACATTGTAAGTACATCACCATGGCAGAAGGGTTTGTGGGTTGTATGTCTTCTTGCAGGCTTCACCTAGCAGACTGCTGCTGTATCACAACATGCAGGGCAACAACATCATTAGGAAACGCAGGCATCTTTCCTGCCCCTCTCTCTCCCCTTCACCTCTTTTAGTATGTAAATATCATGTTCACTGGTAATCTTCCCTACCCTAACATAACCAACCCTGGTGCCTTAACCATGACTGAGACCACTTGCAGGCTCCTGCTGCAGTGTCAGCAGCACTTTCTCTATATACTTTACATATTTGAGGAAATCAATTATGTCTATAGATCTAGTCAAAAAGCCATGTATAGTCATAAATTCTTTATTCGAAGACAACCTTTACTTTAGATCAGTACAGTGTTAGTGACACTGTTCTGCCCATGCTTTTGAACCCAAATCTGCAACTCCTTTTCTGAGTTGGACTCCTCTGAAGTAGAGACAAACCTTGCTTTCATTTCTGCTAAATTAGAAGTGGTTGCAATGCTGACAAGTGTCTACACAGAATTAAGATGGCATAATGAATCGGTTCCTCTGATCCACAATAACATGTGTGCGCATGGGCCTGCACACATAGAAACATGTACAAATATGTGTGTGTGTAACCATTTGCTTGATTTTTTACTTGACTGTATGCCACGAGAAATACTGTTTTGTTGTTAAACTATATTACAGAGTGATTTAATTTATAGTAGGAGCTGGAATTTTAATTTCCACTGTGAAAAACGTCTTAGTTTATTGATACAGGTGTCTTCATGGGGACATAGGAGCCTGCAGAAAAGCCTTAGTGTTCTGGTTTTGTAGAGATGGTAATGTACTCTTCTAAGAGGGAGAAAAACTAGCATACTTCATGATATCCTAGCCAATGTGTATTCCCATGAAAAATATTCTAGAATGTGGTCAAATTACATTTATGGCATAAAACGAAGTTGTACTATGATAGAACTCTAATCAAGTTACAATTATTCCCATTTGGCATAAAAAGAAATTTTAAATTCTTGCTGTTTATCAGCTTAACTGTGCTAATTGAAGGAAATGGTTTGTATGTCCTTTATGGGATATGCAAAGCACATTTGTATTACCAAATCAGCTTTTTCAAGATTGTTGCAAGGTAGAGTGTAATGGCTGTTAAATGGCTGCAGAATGGTTCTTCTGTATTTAAAGACTAGTGCTTTTATTTCTTTTTTTTGTCTAAAACCTAATTCGACCTGTTGATTCAACTTGTATTTATAGCAAAGCAACTGAATAAGAAACCTGATAACAGTTTATTTTTGTATGCTAATTATACACAGTAAGAAAAGAGGCCCATATCACTAAGGACAGAATATACTGGCTTCTGGCAAATTTACATATTCTTATTATGCCTGTCCATAGGCACTCTATAGAATAACATGACCACTGTAATGAGAAATTATGTCAAGTTGTTTGCCGCATATTACAAATGTCGGGTTTATTTAGAATATTAATTCACAATGTGAGAGACAAAAATGTGAGAACTTTGCTTGCTTAGAATGTTGGGAAAACAGTGTGTGTTTCTTAATATGATTCTGGGTTTTTTTAAAGTTCTCATCTAAAAAATTACTTGAAGCTTCTATTTTGACATTAGACATTTCTTAATTGTGTCAGTCACTACACAAAAGAATTTTCATTCCCATGTGAGAGAATTCAGCAGAGACTGATTTTAATAGCATCAAGTGTTATAACAAAACATTTTGATTTCCATACTGCCGCTATTTATCACAGCAGGAAAGCTCTTATTTCTGAATTCCCCATGGAACTAGCTCTTGTACTTGCTAATTACTGTACCATTTCCCTGAAGCTTATCTTCACTAAGGTCTAAGTTTCCGGTAGAGAGCTTGACTGTAAGGGAAAGCTCAAATAAAGGACATTTTCCACTAAAAACTGGTAAATTATAGTCCACATGCTCATAATGCCTGTTATCCTGTAAATATGTACACATGTACACAGACTGTAATTGCATCCGAAATTGCAATAGAAATTACACATTCTAGTGATGCCGTCTTACTTACTTACCTCCTGGATGTTTGTTTAGTGGCATAGCATGAAGACCCACATTAGTGACATATGCAAAGTATGTAGCCAGGTCTTGAATCTTAAATGGTGAAAATACATGCTTGTATTTGAATGCATGCCAGGGCAATTTATTTTTCTGTCAGTAACATATAACAAATCCAAACAAGTTTCCCACATGCATAAATTTAAGCCGTGAAGATGATTAATTATTAATTTCTGAAGGCTTTTACATATGATCATGTGTTTAACATATAATATTAAATTATTTGCATAATGGGGATATTACATTAAATTATATCATATTTGGACTGTGATTGTGCCTTACAGCCCCAGTTCTTTTATACTGGACACTATAAAAATCACAGAACTTTTTTTTTTATTATTCATGTGCTAAATATATCAGGAGGTTATGTAAGGTGAGACCAGACATGTTAAAAAAAGGCTGTATATGCAGATGAAGGATAGTAGTGTGTCCTGGTTTCAGACTGGAGGCACTCTTTAAGTCAACATATCTAGAGTCAGGACAAGACACGACTGGTTTAATTCACAGTTTAAATTACTACTATGGTAAGTAAAAGAAGACTTTGATTAAGAATCTAATTTTTTACAAAAAGGAAGATAGGGTACAGGTTCCTATTACAGCAAAAAGAAGTGTTTGATTCCATGCTGAAGAGTCCAGTAAGTCAGTACATAAAATGAAAAGATTCAGTAAACTTGCTTTCATAATCTATCCATCATCTAAGGACTCTCTTTTCAATACAGAAATACTGCATGCAAGTGGTATGTAGTTAAAACTGCTGAAGAATGCTGTTGACATGGCAAGGAACTACACCACACGGTCACATTGGCTATTCATCTTTATGTAGCCTTTAAGTATGCATTTTATCATATTTAGTAGATAATGCAAAGTGTTACTACATCAGATCTCAGATTCATCACTAAAATATTGTCTACATTATCATGTGTATTTTATGTACAAAGATGAAAGTTTGGGGTTTTTTTTCCTGCATCTTCTCAAAGGTTGGAAGGACAAGTCGATCTGCCCTTAATGATTGATAATAGGAGAAAACTGATGAGCTTTGCATCTGGAATACTACCCCATTAGATAACAGTATATCCTCTTTGACTGATTGTGAGAATTGTACTGGTAGGTAAAACAAACTATTTTCTGTCTATTGTTTAATCTTGGCAATAAATTATTCCTTATTGAAAAATAAATAGAATTTTACTACTTAATTCCTCCTATCACTAGAACATTGCCATCACCTTTTTGCATGTTTCACTGATCTTTAAATGACATACAATATCAATGAGTTTAAGGGTTATTTTCAAGGAGGGTTTTTGTATGTACTTCCTATCTTTTGTTTCACAAGTAAGCATTTTCTACTTTTAAGGCTGGACTTACTGTACTTTTTTCCTTTCAGCTGTTTCACTACTAATGTGATCAGAAATATGGTTAATATGCAATTTCAAGAACAGCTATAAAATCTTTTTTAAGTAGGTTTCATTCTTGGGCTCTGGTGATCTTGTACACAAACTGCTGAATTGTGAAGTTATTTTTTGATGTGTGTTGAGCATGGGCACCTTTCAGTGTAGTCATATCAAATCTTCCCTCTTTTTCTGACATTGCACTGACCCGTGGCAATTTTTTTCATCCAGCCTTTTGTAATTTTGAATGGGTTTGGTACTGTTTAAGCTTGCTTATATCTTGGTTGTTGCAGTGTTTCAGACTGGCTTTGAAGAACTGATGCTTATGTACCAAACAGATAAATGCTTTAATAAATGCCTGAAATAGGCTGTGCTTTCATCCTTGGTTATTTCCAGGACTCCCCAGACTTCCTGGGTTTGGTCTTAATTTGCTGTATTCTTAGGAGCCTTCATTGGATAACATCTCATTCACAATACAAAACACTGTACTGTGTGCTGATGGTTATATATTGGTATGGATTTGGTTCCTTTTCTTCCCTTAGGGAATAAGTTGTAAGGCATTCACTCATAGATACTTCGAGGCATGCTGTTAACAGAATTTGTTTCACTTGGCATCTTCTTTTATCCAGCTCCTGGGTGTGATTGTAGGTACAGATAAATGAAATTCTTCCCCTCATATATACAACAAATTGTTCTATTATTCCACAGACCATCACCGCAGACAATATGGGTGTTTAAGCATGTGTCTTACTTACATGAATTTAACATATTGAGTTTCGTTTGATAACTGAATGCCCAAAGTGGCTTCTGGCACCTGAGGACGACTAGGACCCAGAGGAAATGTATTTAGGTGATGTTTGGAGTGCTCTACCATTTGCAGGCTCCAAGCCCTTGGGGGATTTAAATGCTAAGGTTAAATAGGCAGCTAGTTAACTTAATTGCATTTTAAAAAATTATATTAGTTTTTACAGAGCATTGATTTTGTACATCATCTGAATTGTCTGAGGAGTCCAACTTAACTGATCATTTGCACAGACTTCCTTGGCTGAAGTCTTTTGAGATAACACACCTAGAAGTAAGGAGAACTGTGTTTCCAAACAGTGGTGGCACAAAGGGTTGAGGGATTACTGTGAGCGGCACTGCCAAGATCATTTCAACAGCATGAAAACTGCTGATAAACGCTGTGGAAAAAAAACTGAAGTCCCCAGTCCACGGAGGCCTGCTTGTCCAGATAGGCTTGAAAGGCTGCCATTACATGAATCAGATGTCACTTGGGTTTGCCCTAGAGTAGACAATCTGTTCCAGCAGTGCTGGAGCCTGAAAAGAGGGAATGAATCAATGGGAAGAGACTCCACACACAACGTCCTTTTCATGTTACCAGGAAAAAGAGTTTTATGCCAAATTACTCTGGGATCAGGCTTGTGCCATTTACCTTATTGGAAAGCAATAGCTCCCCTTTATCAGTTACTACAGTACTCATTTTCATTCCCATTTTTGCACTGAAGAAAGGGATATGGTTTCTTTGAGAATAGTGTTGAATTGGGTTTCATTCTGTGAGACTGTGCAACTGTTGATAAATAATTCCATTTGCCGACATTTAAATCACTGTTGTTTTTCATGATAAGAAGAATTTAGATTTTCTTTCGAAATAGCTGGAATTCTATGGGTTGCAGGTTCCATTCTACCCCTGGGGCACTGTCTGCCCCACTTAGAAAAATGCCAAATTAAATGAGAGCAAAATAAATTAATCTCAATTTTGTGATTTCAAGCTTTATTCCTCCCCCCGAAACGCAGACGTGCACATGCACACGCACACTGTCACTCTAAATGCCGGTTTTGGTAATTTGAAGGGCTGCAAATGACTTGAATTATTTAAAATGGCCACTGAGGGACCCAGTAAGTTTTTATATTCAGCAGTGGATCTTAACTGCATTCCCACCTTGGTTCTAACAGTCCATCTTTTTTGTTCACGTTTGGTTTAGATGGTTTTCAGAACTCTTAACTATATTCATTACTTTTCTTCAAAACTGACCTTTAAATAATGACCACTTTCTCTCAAGCTTTTTGAAATAATTTTATGTTAGATGTGGACAGAAAAGAAGGACTTTGAATAATCTGTCCTGCCAGTCAGTGAAAAGCCATTCCCAGGTCTACGTTTCTGAGGGGATACATTGTTGCTGAGTGATAAATTTGTACTTGATATTAACCAAGTAGCGCTTGTACAGAAGCAGCCAGGATGGCAGCTAGTGGTTCCTGAATAGGGAGACATGACACAGCTATAATTTATTGGCTCATTGCAGTGCTCTCTTATCCATTCCCATTGCCCATCTTCCTAAATAAATTTATTGCTTTGGGCAGCCTATTTACTAATCAGACAAATTGCTATCGGGGCAGAAATGAATGGTATGTAGAAGAAAGGAAAGCTTAATTTGGACTTAGAATTAATCATTTTAAATCTTTTGCAAAATACTTTTTTCTCTCACACAGTGTGATCACTTCTGTGGTATCTTCATGTCTTTTAATAACTGTACCTCTTTCCATGCAGCACTTCTCAAAAGTGTCACAGGTGTCCCCTGTACTATCTTTTCCATGCATATTTTTTGTCTGTTGCTGATTTAAGCCATAAAGATTTCAAAAGCTGTAAGTTAAAAAAAAAATCAATGATGACATATATGCAGTGTTCATAATATATAAAGATAGTGGGCTGAAATGGCCATTTGAAAGTTCTGGAAAATTAATCACCATAATATTTATTACAGAACTGTCTCCTTTATCAACATAATTATTATTGTTATTGATATTATATAGGAATCCTATTACTGTAGCCTTGTGCTTATTAGACAGGAGCCTGTTTCATATGTGAACGCAAAGTTTCTACAGGTTTTCTTGCCAAGCATTTGAAATACTGAGATGTATTCAGACTTAGCTGCGCAGAGATGTTCCTATGTCCTCCTAATCATTTTTTTATCCACTAGCTGTACTTTCTCCTTTGCACAGGAGCAGAAGAGCCCTTCTGCAGCATTGAACCATGGCTATCTTCTGCTGCCCTGGACATGAAGAGCAGGACTTCAGCACCAAACAGCTGAGTGCAGTGACCACACTGCTCTCTAGCCTGTAGGCACAAGTGAGTAAAGTGATAGAAAGCATACGCTCCTCATGGCCTCCAGCCCTGAATTCTCTGAAACACATGGGTGATGTACAGAAGATGGTATCAAAATAGAGCTAGAACACTAATTGCACACTGTTTCTGGTTGCAGGCCTTTGGTATCATGAATAATTGAATCTCACTTAAGAGTTGCATCTTCTCTGTCATCCTGTTTTAAGTGATTATGAGTTTGGAACCTCCTGGGTGAAGACACCTATGGGCATGTTAAAAAAAGCAAATTCCTTTATTGCCTCGGCTTTTTGTTTGTTCGTTTGTTTTTTAATTTTGTAAAAAGTAAGCTGCCAAGGACTATACGGGAGTTCAGAATTGAATGGCCATTAATTTTTTGCCTCCAAATAGGCTTCATAGTTCTGATGTGATTTCACAATGCAGATGCTGAGAGAAGCCCATTGCCCAGGCTTAAAGGGCAATTCTGCCACAACCGGCCCAGTAGGTTCTGTGTGCTTTGTCTGTCTTACCACCTTGGTGCCTAATGTACCTAGCTATACAGGGCTCTACTAGATATGGCTTTACTTAGCTGGATAACTGTAGTAATAATAATAACAATAGTAATGTGGATTTTATTGTCTGTTGGGGGGAAAGCAGCCTGACTGCCAATGCTACAATTTTCATCTGGATTTCTTCCAGCACGCTCCTTATTGCCAGTAGTGAAGACTGTGCAGCTCCAATTATGCCCTGTCCTGTTGCCTGAAGGTTGTATCTGAAAGGCATTCATGTAAAGCTAATTGGGCTGTCCCCAGAACTGTGGCCCTGAAGGTCAGAGACAGTTTAAGTCTCAGGAGTACCAGGAAAGCTTCTGAGTTTGACACTTACAGAATATTAAGAACCTATTTAGACTTGGTAACTAGAAATATTTATGACTGCAATCAAAGAATTACTGTGGATATAAAGCCTCACACAAATTTTTGTAGGTCAGTTTTGGAAGATCACATAGGAAGAAATATCCAGTAGCAGAATTCTGACCCACAAAAAGGTAAGTGCTGACATTTTTGCGACTTTTCGTGCATGTCCATGCATTCAACTGTTGGCAGAGCTGACCAAACATGATTTTCTTTTCATAAAGCAGTGAGATAGGGTAATCTGTTGCACTTTCTCAATTAGTTGTAATGAGAGACATTTAACTACATTATTGGAAAACTAATATAATTATTGGATGCTGTATTGGAAAATTCATAATGATTTGAGGCTGCTGGCAACATTTAATGAGATTTCCTGTTTTGTTTTCATTCATTCAGGTATACCCTTTAGCAGTCAGGTTGGTAAAGGTTGAGATATTTTGGCATGAAAGAGTTTCTTAAATGCAAAATTCTTGTATGGGGGCAACTGTTCCTACCTGTCGTGGTTTAACCCCAGCCAGCAACTAAACACCACGCAGCCGCTCACTCACTTGCCCTCCACCCAGTGGGATGGCAGAAAGAACTGGGAAAAAAGTAAAACTCGTGGGTGGAGATAAGAACGGTCCAATAGAACAGAAAAGAAGAAACTAATAGTGATAATGATAACACTAATAAAATGACAGCAGTAATAATAAAAGGATTGGAATATACAATTTATACACAATGCAATTGCTCACCATCCCATTGACTGATGCCCAGTTAGTCCCCAAGTGGTGATCCCTCCACCCCCACTCCCCCCAGTTTATATACTAGATGTGACGTTACATGGTATGGAATACCCTGTTGGCCAGTTTGGGTCAGCTGCCCTGGCTGTGTCCCCTCCCAACTTCTTGTGTCCCTCCACCCTTCTTGCTGGCTGGGCATCAGAAGCTGAAAAATCTTTGACTTTAGACTAAACATTACTTAGCAACAACTGAAAACATCAGTGTGTTATCAACATTTTTCTCATACCTAACTCAAAAACATAGCACCATACCAGCTACTAGGAAGACAATTAACTCCATCCCAGCTGAAACCAGGACAATACTCCAAACCTTATCTGAGCCTGATTATAATGGAGAACCTTTATTGGCTTCTTTTTTGTCATTTTTTTCCACAATGAAGTTTCTGTCATAAATGATGAGAAAACTAGATTTTTCCTGATATCAGATTGCTACTTAATCTGCAAATGTGTTATGAAAGCAAAAAAAATTAGGGTTTTATTGGAGGGTTTAAATAGTCGGAATGTTTTTCTTGAATAGAAAGAAGTGCAAAATTAAACAATACAAGATCTGACAATACTTGTGGCATGCACTCATTTTTAGATTCTACATATAGCTTGTGACTATACAATACTATAATACAGACTTCAAGACTGCATTTAAATATAGTGATAACCCACAACAAAAATATATTTATCCTTTTCTGTTAGCAAAATAACTTGTGAAGAATAAAAGTTTTCTGTAGTTTTAAGTAAGCTGTATCTTTTAGTGTAACTTTGAAGTAATTATTTTTATGTTGTATAGTATGACCCAAATATTGTATTTTTGTCAGCATGTCTAATGGGTTGCTCAATACCCTTGTTCTGTACAGGTCATTGAGCCCATTCATGTTCAATGATATACAGTATGAATGTTCATGGGTAGTTTGATACATCTTTAATGGAAGGTGAAGGAAATGGTACAAGTTTATTTTTTGACCTTCTAGAAGTGCATTTCCAGCTGAAGTGAATTGCAGTTCTACCCTCATCAATGGAAAGAGAAATTCTGGAGTAGAAAATGTTTAATTACTGCAGATAAACCTCTGAGAGCTGGCCAGTCATTTCCTGTGATTACCATTATAAAGCAAATTAAAGGAACATTTGTTTTAGATAAATTATTGTACAAAGTGGAAGGTCATCACAAGCATTTTCCTCTCACTTCTGAGTTCTTGGATTAGTTTATGCTGCTTCAATGACCTCGTCTCTGCCCTCAGTGCAAAATGCTCCGTATAAGTAGTTCTGCTCAGGGCCCTTAGCTTGAGACTACATGAAAGAACTCTGAATACTTGATTATAAGTAAAATATACTAAAAATTGCTGTCAGCAGATGTTAAAAAAAATTAAGTGGACAATTTACTTCTTAGAAAGTAATAACTTAATATGTGAAAACATGATAAGAATTAATATGGAAATGAAAAGTCTCTCCAGTCAATAAAATACATATTATATTCAACAGACAAATATGAAAAGAATGCTGAAAGCCTAGTCCAAGATGACCATTAACTTTATTCATGCAGAATGAAAATGATTTGTGGTCAATCTGGCCCATTTTATAATACCAAGTTGCACAAAAGCAAATTCATGAGACCCAGGACAGACAGTCCAGGCACAATCCCTTCGGTGGACTCCCAGCATGGAGCTGGTAGAAGCTAGTGGTGGTTATCTGGAGGATGGAGATACTTGTACTCTCTGAATTGTCACTGAACTGATGGGTGAGAGAATTAATTAGAGCAGCGTGGTGGTGTGTGACTGTGAGTTGAACAAACTGGTTAACTGTCCACCTCTCCAACGGTGACCTTGTGCAATGAAAGGAAAGAGGATTAGGTGCTCCTTCCATGTGCCTCTTCTCTGGCAGATCACCGGGCTTGTCCTCTTGCTCTGAAAATTGCTGGCAGAGGAGTGCAACAAGTGTTCAATGACATATTAATAAGATATTTGTAGTGTTTTGTGTCAGTGTGTACACAGCATAAAGGAGTTTTAAAACTTAGTGGAGATACAATGTCACATATTCTGAAAGACCACATGGAGTGCTCATGTGGTGGAGTCTGATAAGAGTATTATGATGGGAAGAAGCACAAAACATAAGTCTGTATTTAAGTGTCTTAACATGGTGCCTCTGAATATGAGATCCTGTGAATGAGAAGTCTCTTTCCCACTTGATGCCCAGTGTTCCTGCCTAACACACAGTGGGTTGATGGATGGCAAATGACAATAATGCTTATAACTTGCACTTGGGGAGGTAGGAAGAGGTACAGGCTGTAGCAGCAGTACTTGTAACAAGTATACCATGGAGGAAGATGGCTAATGGGCAGTTCTGCGACATTGCTGGTTGAAACACCAGTAATCAGCCTTCTTTTTATGGAAAAAGGAGGGTTATGAGCAGGGAAGAGTATACATTAGGGAAAGAGAACCAAAAAGCTGTGCTAAAATGCTAAACAGCACTTAAGAGACAGAATGAAAACATTCAGAACCGGGTTTGTCTAATTAAAATTTCACTGAGGTTAAGAGATCAAATACAGTGCAGTTTGTTCTCACCTTATCTTTGTCATATTTGTGCTTGGACATGTGCTCTGCAGTTTCCAGCATATTACACAGTTTATTTCCAACCTAATTGGAAGGGAGTGGCTCTTCTTTAACTAGTTCTTTTGATTTTTACTTTATTAATTACGCCAGAGTACATTGCAGGCATTACAAATCTTACTTTGCACATACCAGTGCCGTCTAAATTGATCTTATGGGCATTTATGTTGGACTTTTGCCAACTCATCGGTCCAGTTTCAATCTCCAGGGAGTTTTTTAATCTAGTCTCAGTTTCACCCCTGAATTTATTGTTAATTGTATAAGATTGATTTAGATGTCTACTTATCATTGTACTGTTGTGTTTGACAGAGATATTTAACTGTTTGAGGGTAAAGAGATGAGAAATTAATAACACTTCAAGAGCAAGTGACACTCTGAAAAGTTTCGGAACAGAAAGTGGAGAGTGAAGTGCTCTTTATGGTCGCTGTAAGTTAAGACCAGGATTTTGCCTAAGATGAGGTGATGCAGTAATGCCAAGGCCTTTATTGTAAGAAGGTGTAAAAGAAGCGACCAATTGCTTTGATACACAATTTCAGAGTGTGTACAGATTACCAAAGTATGCTACGAGAGAAGTACAAAAACTGTGGTGAGACAGGGAGAGTTGCACATAGTGCTCTGCCACCAGACAGCAGGCAGCTTGGGCAAGAGAGGAGAATTCAGAGCTGACGCTTGACAACCCCATCAGCAGAGCTATAAATGAAACAAAAAAAAAAGCATGCAGATTCATTTAGGAGAGAAGTTTTTCTGGCTCTCGTTTTACAGTCGATGTAAGGTCATCTGGATCCTTGTTGACCCTGTGAACACAGCTGTGGCTGTATATTATCTTTCCTACCTTTGCACTGGCCCTAGCAGTCATGGATGCTGGCTGTGAGCACACCAAATGAACAACTTTCTGAGCTCCATGGTTCACAGACCCACTCTCATCCGATGTGTGTGGTGGGGGGACCATGGGACTTACATTAATTCTTCTGTCTTGGCTTTACCAGACTGGTCACTGATTTGAATCAAGAGACCTTTTCTTGGCCCTGGGGATTTTACGTGTATGTAACAGCATGATCATTAAATAGATGTCAGAAATGTTTTCTCTCCTTCATTCCCTTGCTTTTTTTCTTATTTTCTTTCATGAAGCAGTTTTGGTTGGCCACATGCTGAGTCTCTCACTCATTGCAGCATTTAGCAAGAACACTCTGGCAGATAGACTTGCTTATGAATTCATTTTCATAATGTTCCAACATCCACATCATGGCTTTTTGCCTGACAAGTGGGAGATTTAAAAAATAATAATAAAAAATAAGCACATTATAACCCAGCAGGAATGATTTTTGCAAAGTTACATCTTAATGCAAGAACTACATGGTAGGAGGCTTTTTAGGTCAGTGTAATTGAGCTCTAGATTTGGTTTGGGTTTTTACTTCATGTTTGTTTTTTTAACACCTGCTATGGTTTGATGAACTATGCCATTTGTACTGTTTCACAGACATCACAAAGAATTAGCAGATGCAGAAGGGGCACAATGATGTCAAACTGGAGCAACAGGAATTTGTGTATGTGTGTTTTGTTTGAGGGCAATGACACTCCAGGAAAAGTAAGAAATTCAAAGAAATCACTGTGTAAGACCAGTTTTGTGTATATATTTTTAAAAAGTTTGCTGCTGCTATGTGGGGGAGGTAAGAGCAATCATATTAGAAGGACTTGCGGTGCCCAGGCTGAAGAGATGTTGCAAGACTACATAATGGCCAGGAGAAAAAGAAGCCATTATCCCCACAGGCAGTCTTCTAACAAATGTGGCCCTCATTTTTCTTTTAGGGATTTAAAAGTTTTTCAGTGTTTAAGGAGATTTGCAAAGGATTTTACTGATTTATAGGCTCTTTCTCTTACTCGGCAAGTCATCAGAGACTTCCCCTCAACCCCTCGAGACATGGGAATCTACCAGCAAAAGCTGTGCTGCCAGCTATTCCTGCCACAGCCCGAGCACTGCTGAGTGGTATGTTTCTACAAATCAGCAGACAAATTTCTCACTTTTCAACAAATTAACTGGAAGCTGACAGGAGCAACAGAAAACCTGCCTCCTCTTCAATGCTACTGGCAGGATAAGCAGCCCAGGAACGTGTTTGCCAGGGAGATCGTCATGCTGTCAGAAGGCTTTAGAAGAGTCTAAGCAACTTCAGAGCCCGCTATGCAGGACAGCATATGCACAAAAAGTCATCAGTTGTTTCTTGATGTGCTCACAATTTAAAAGACACATTTTAAATGGAGTTGCTTGCAGAGTACCTTCTTGGTTTGTTAGCGTCTCATCGTCTTGAACTTGGCACATGCAAAACATATACTGTGGAGTCTGAATATGTAGGTTTAAATTATTCATTGTGTTGTTCAAATCAAACATTGTAGTGTGGCATGTAATGTCAGAATGTGTCAAATTTTTTTTGAAAGTATTTTCTCTGTGTTTATAGAATGCCTCACAAGAGTGGCCATAACTAATGAGTTATGATCTCTACTTTACCAGCCTCTGGCGGGGCTACTTTGATGAAAATAGTAAATAATACATTTCAAGAGACAGATGGAGCTTTTTTGCTGAAATAAGTATGTTCAGATTTGTTTTAATTGCGATTGAGAGCATCTTAGATACAAGACACTCTAAAAAGTTCACTTAGTTGAATGGATGTTTCTCTAGCTTCTTGTCAGGAAAAATCCTGTTCTCTGAAAAAATTCACAGAAATATTGGCAGAATAAAAAATACAGTGTATTTATAAAAAAATGTTGGAAGCTATAAGGGCCTGTAGATTGTCTTTATTATAGCTACTGTAATTTTTACTTATGTTTTGTTAAATCAGTCATTTAAAATATTTAGAAGTGTTTTCATTTCCCCATTACTCATTCTCTAAAATATCTGAAATGAAATAAAAAATAGTCAAGACATTTTTCTTTTAGCTGGTTCCAATAAACAGGCCTGTTCAGTCTGAGATTTGAAAGGCTTTCCGCCCATCTGTTTTCTTTTTTGGTCATTGGCGTTTTACCCACTGAGATTAAGTGATCGAAGAGGTAACATCTGTACTCTTTCCAAACCTGGATTACACTCTATGGGAAGTAAATATAGGAAATTTGGTAGAATCAAACTTTTATAAAAGATCTGTAACAGGGGAAACTCTTTAAGTATGTGTATGCAGTAAACACAGGGAAATCATCGCTTGTCCTGTGGGTTTCACACTGGCATACAGTGAAAGACTCAAGAGAAAAAAGAGAGAGGGTGTTCTTGTTTATTCAAGATTATGCATTTTTCTAACAAAGAGCTGCTTCAGCTAACATATAATACTGGTCTTCTGCTTTGTGGGCTAAAAACAAAAAAGGAAATTATAGACAATAAGGGAAATTCCAATTTATAAAGTAATAACTGGAAGGAGTGCCACCGCTTTTCCTTTTGTAGCAATAAAGATGGCACTCTTAAATGGCATACTCTTAAAGCAGAGCTTTTATGCACACAGGGC
>VYZV01001540.1:4217-29064 GCA_013401275.1 Pandion haliaetus | reverse complement strand
CCATTTATCCCGGGGCGGGCGGGCGGTCTGCCGGTGGATAGGGGGAGGTGGGAGGACAGGTGGGACGGTCTGTTTCCGTGCTTGTAGTCTGAGGTGTGGGAGGGTTTTGACTTGCGATTCTTTGATTCGCCTCAACACAAATAGCGTGACACTTGTGTGGCCCCGGGAGCACCCTGCCGCAGCCACGTTGGCCTGGGCGTGCTTTGGTTTCCCCGCCGGCAAGCGGGCCTGGGCTCGCAGCGGGGCTGCGGCCCCCTTCTGCCTCTGCCGCTGCCGCAGGGCCCCGGCCGGTCACCGGCCCCTCCTGCCCCTTCTCCACCGAAGGCAACTCCCTGCTGCCCAGGCGTCCCTGCTGCCTCTCGCACAGTGCCACTGTGGCAGGAGGGGAACAATTCGTTCACCTTTCCTCCTAACGTTTATAGTTTGTTCAGAATTTGGGGGATACTGATTATCCTCTTGTCCTTTTGGCTATAAAAGGAATGCCCATGCGATTCCCTGGAACAGTGTAGGCCTGGCTCTGCGTTAGCACGACTGCGGCACATGCCAAGGCGTGCTCTTTCCCCACGGAGTTGCACTTGATGTGTGGAAGTAGAATGCACAAACAGTTCAAACGAACCTTTTTACCTCTTAGCGGTGGAGAAGGGTAATTTTTTTTAAGTTTAGTTACTTGCATATGATTGCACCGCGGAAAGGATTAGTCCAGCATTTCCAGACTTAGATGCGTGAAGTTTTGAGGGATGCCTTCACTTAACACTTCTGACAATTATCTTTGATGTAGGTGCTTAAACTGCAGCATGCATGTTGCAACATCAAGGCCAAAGCCTGTAAATAGCCTTTCATCAGGCCTGCTTGTAAAACCCACATTAAAAAAAGAGATCAATCGGCACTTAGATAAACATGCCCCCATGACTGCTCTGTTTGTTCTTAGTCTCTTGGTACCAACACCACTATAAAAATAGCTGTGAAACAAAGAAGCATTCTAAATACTGACACAAAAAGGAATAAAGTTAACACCTAGAATTCTGCCAGCAGATTCCCCTATGGACTATAATATTAATGTGATCTAGAAAATGAAATGGCAGAAATTGCTTCTGCTGATTGGAAGAGTGATAAACTAGTCAATACTATGGGAGATGATAAGAAGGGGAAATTATATAGGGACGTAATACAGCTTTGTTACTGGGCACCAAGATGGAAAAGTACTCAAAGATCTGTTTAAAAAAAGCACAACAAACAGTATTTTGTAGCTTTCCATCTAAAGAACTCTTTTAAAACATTTGAATATATGTAGCTGGACAGTAACACAGCTTTTACAAAGAAGTATAAATAATTGACTGTGAAATTTTGTAACATCTGTTTCTCATTGCTGTCTTCTTACTTACACTTTGCATTAACTAGGCTTCCAGTTCTAGTTTTAGACTAAATGTAGAAACCTTCGCAGGGTTCCTGTTACTAGATTTGTGTTAGTAGACTAAAAACCAAAAAAATAAATTTAATTGGCTACATGCTTTAAAGCTAACAGGCTATGTCAGTGAAATATTTTAAGTCCCATTTTATAGATTATTTTTCTTGTATTCTTACTGCTTTTTCATCATTTTAGTCTTTTGCTTACATTAATTAAAGTTAATGGGTTCGTGTGCAGCCTAAATTGCTTTAAGGTAGTTTTGAAGTGAATCACTGTCAGATTTCTCACGCTTCACTAAGATAATGGCTTAATCTCTTCTCAGTCTTTGTTTACCCACTGTTCCTACATGACACGCTAAAGCATTCCAACTGTGCAAACACAGGGCAGAAGCTAGATACCTCTACAGTCTTAGGAAATAAAGCAATATGCCAAATTTTTCTTTGCATTGGAACTTTCAGTGGCACATCTAGCACCTCCAAATGGAAAGCCTGAAGAACTTTCTGTGGACTGTTGCTGTAAACCTGTAGAATAAATACGAAGTAAATTGCAGAGATAATCTGAGGTTTGGAATTTTAGTTCTCTGCATACGCATTTGTACAGAAATGGGGTAGTGTCTAATACGGAAATTGATAAAAGTCAAAACTTGGAAGAAAATGAATTTGCTCAGGCCTGGTGCAGTCAGATCTGACTTTGAAGGGAGCGCCATTGTGTGTATGTGACAAATCCTAGTGCCACAAACAAGCCATTGGTCCACACTGCAGGATTCTCCCTCAAGGCAAACAGTTTTACAGAGTTGTGGCATAGGAGAGGTGGGTGGAGGCCATGGTATTTTGCTACCCCAGGCAACTGCCTTCCCTGCTTCTGTCTAGAACCAACCTAGACAGAGGACTTAAATAAAATAAGGCCCTTTCTATCCTTTTCAAGTGAACATACACATTTCTTATTAATTAGAATATTCTAAATAGAGTCTTCTTTGTCACAATGAATGTTACGTGAAGAGCAAAAATAAGTACTTAATGTCACTCTTGATGTAACAGAGAAAACCCATAATTCAAAAAGTTGAATCGAATTTACTTCAAGAAACATGGAAACTTCCTGCCTTTTATGCAAATATAGTCTTTCTAAATGTTTCTAACCCACCTTTCAGATTGCAGAAGCTAAAGGAGATGTTCATATCAAAATTTGGATCGGCTCCCAGGTTTTATGTTCGTGCACCAGGGCGAGTCAACTTAATAGGTAAAAGAGAAGAATTAATCTTCTGTTATTTTATTAGGCATCATGAAAGCCTAGTAGTTTAAAACATAGTATCAAAATAATGTTGGTCTTAATTTTATTTTTTTCAGAGAAGTTGCTTGTGATAAATGGAAAACAGAATATACTACTTTACTAGCTCTTACTACATCTCGTTATAAACAACTGCACACTCAAATACTATGTTTGGAATACATATGTTTGGAAGAAACATTTATGGTAGTGATGGTTTTGAAAATTGGAGTAACTTGCCAGCTTATGGTTGGATACCATTTTTTTGAAAGGCTTTGGAAATCTAATCTAAAGTAGTTGATGAACAGTGCATCCACAAATTAAATTAGGTTTTTTTTTTCTTCCATTATAATTTGTTACCAAATATAACCAGCCACACAGCAATGCATATGATAAAGCATGAAATTATTCTACCATCATCTCCTCTTCTTTACTCTTCCATAGAGCTGTGTCCACAGAACTTAGAACAGTTGGTTGTGATTCACTGGCAGACTGGAGAGACACAATTATTTTGTATTTAGGATTTACTTGTATTTCTGTGGCAGCCTTATTTTTGAGATTTCTCTATCCATATTAAGATTGTGCTCTCCCTAGAGCTCAATTTCTTCTACATATGAAGTAACCCTATGCATTTGAAGACATTGTAAGTAAAAGGATCCTGCAAAACAGAGCTTTAAAAATTAATTAGTCCATTGTGCAACTAATGATAATTTTTATCTCAGTGCTGTGTGAACACATCATATAGATTAAATAGCATATGCTAACTGGGAATTATTCCCAAGAGAGAGGATGTTTACTACATACATTTTCTACTTGAATGTTACTTTATGTGTTGCATGTAACTGTATTAATGATTATTTAAATATAATTATTATCTTCTTGGAAAAAGGTCCAGAAATTTTATGAAAAATAAAAATACAAAATTTCCACCACAAGCCTTCTCTAGTGGCTAATGAATCACCCACATGAGCAGAGGAGATCACATAATGAAGAGTCCTGTGGTGCCTTTATCTCTTCCAGTCATCAGTTAAATGTGATTGATTTTACTTAATTTTTTGTACTGTCACAACAGTGTACAAATAATGTAGCTGTTCTCATTGCTGGACAATAATCTATAGTGTTTTTTTTAATTTTTATAAGTCAATGTTAAGACATGAAGATTTATAAGCAGATGCAATAGATAAAATCATTAAAGAAAGAACAAAATTTTTTGTGCAGTAATATGAAATGGAGGAAAGGAACCCGAAACTTTAAATAATTTGAGACTATACTCAGAAGTTGTCTTGTACAGTAAACAACACTGAACCCCTGTAGAAGCCCTGTTACTGCTATTCTAGAAAGAATTACTTCAAAATATTTTAATTGTCTCTTTCTTTGCTAGGAGAACATGTAGACTACTGTGGTTATGCTGTGCTCCCTATGGCTATTGAACAAGATATACTGATTGCAGTAGAACCTGTAAAAACTAAAGTTGTGCAACTGGCAAATACCAATTCTTTGTACTTGTAAGTAATTACTTTGTTTAGTCACTAATTTTTATGAACCTCTTTATGCAAGTGCAATACAGGTTAACTTCTCAGAGGTCTGACAAACTTGCATTGCAATATAGAGTTTAATTGCGTAAAATGATACAGGCAGATGGAATCCCATTGACGCTATGCTGTGCATATCAGTTTAGAGCAATAGGTTCGCTGCTTCTGTTTCCCACCTGTTTGTTCAAATTTCTCTTGTGAGGCCTCTGATTTTTCAATCTTTCTAAAAGTGCAATCCTGTCTTCCCTTGTTTTAGCTCATCTTTCTCGATGTAATCCCCGTAACTGGCAGCAGTTCAGTTTCTCCTGGAGAAGGGAGTGAAATGTTTTGTAATCAATTACTGCATATGTAAGCTAACATGCCCCTGCTCTGGAGAACATGGGGCTGTGTTTTCACAACACAATGGCTTTAGCAACAATCCTGGCTCAAAGAATCTGTATTCCCTCTCTTCCTCCACAGCTGCTTGTTTGCAGAATCATAGACTAATTTAGGTTGGAAAGGAACTTTGGAGATCCCTTGTAACCATCTTGATGGCCTTCTGCTGGACTCCCTGCAGTTTGCCAATGTCTTTCTTGTATTGGGAAACCCCAAAACTGGGCGCAGTATTCTAGCTATGGTCTCACAAATGCTGAACACAGGGAAATAATCCTACCATTCTTTTCAACTTCAGCCACATTTTTCTGCCTTCTTCCTTGTAGCAGACTGATATTTGTGTGGTTGCATGGCAGTTCAGATCCGGTCACTTATCCACATGAACTTTTGTGGGGATTTTGCAAAAATCAGAATCAGCACAAGCTTAGTTTAAGCCATTTTTATTAAGCCATTGGTTTAAGCCAATGGTAGATCACTCCCTGAAAGCACAGAGTATGGCAGCATAGGGACAGGAACATACTGCCAAAAGTGCGAACTATTTAAACAAATATTCCTGCTTAAAGCTCAGTTTGTTATAAAAACATGTTCTGAGCTGCTTCCTGCAAGTAAGGCAGTTGAAAGGATTTTTTACTTCCGTGGTAAGTATAAACGCCTAAAATATTTTTCACTCACTTTGTAGAGTACGTTTTCACATTATACTGGGCTGTATTAAGAGTTAGCCACCACCAAAAGGGGATGGCTTGCTTCTTTTACCCCTAGTCTCCCTGTCCCTGCTTCTAACATCGATCCACCGTCTGCCTTTTACTAGGTGTACTACTTGTTTGATCTTAAGGTAAACTGCACTATTCACCCATTTTTTGCCTGGCTAATTTTCTGTCATTTTAGTGAATTGAATTGCCATGCCCTCAGCTCTAAAGCTGACTTGGGGTAAACAGTGGGAACATGCAGTGGTGAGCCGGGGGAAAGGAAATGGAAGACGTGAGTGGGACCTTTCCCTTTAATAGCAGTCTCCAGCAGGGCTTAAGCTGTATTGCAAAAGCATTCCGCAAGAGGTGGTAGTTCCAGAATTCCAATAGCTTTTATTAGGAGAAGTTGTTATAATGGATACTAAATAAAGCAGTAACCAAAAGGTAAACATTTTTACTTGGTCTTTAAGCTTTGGCACATTACATCACAATTGAAATGGCCTTCTTCTAAGGTACATACAGTTCCTACCAAATCTGGAATTACAGCCTTTGAATTCAAATTGCATACACAGTTACTATATTTTTATATCTGCCCTGGTTTCAGTTTGAAATCATATGTTATAAACCATAAACCAAGAAGAGGTCTCAGAATACAGCATTAAGCATCTCTCTCTTGTTGAGACACTGTTGCTTAAANGTCTTCCATCTGATAGTAAAAACAAAGCTAAAACATGCCCATAATTTCATAACAAAGAAATATTTTTCAACACTTTGAATGTTACACCACATAACAAAACTGTTGACAGTGTATCTTTATTCCCAGCCTGTTACACTGGTAGATTTATGCCTGTGGTGAATGCAGATATATAGGCCCTTAGCGAACAAGGACTAACCATAAGCCTCCATAGAATCACTGTTTCCTATTTCATTCTTGTTTCATGAACTGGTAGAATGTGTAACAGTCCTGTAGCCCTTTTCCACCCTGATGGTTCATGTTAACTTTTAGGAAAAACAGGATGAAGAAACCACCTATGTGTTTTTCATCATAAATCATCCCAACTGATCAGATGCCTTTAATGTTATTTGCACTAAGACAGCATTAAAAAATTACAGTCTTTTGAAGTTCCCAGTACCTCCCCTTCATATAACATCTTTGTAATTGAGAAGTATGTGTACAGAGAATATCTGACATGCTACTTCTCAAAATTCCTTCAGACATACCAGAGGATGATAATTATCAGTCGATTTCCATCTCGTGGCAAAACATGAAAATCTTTTTTTTTAAAAATTTGATTTTTTTTACAGAGGACTTAAACAGATAAACTAACAAATTGACAAGACAATGAGGTTTTGTGATAAAAAGCCAAATTTGTCTTCCAAAAATAAGGATGAATTACTATTCAAACAGTAAAAACACCTCAGCCACATGTGTTTTTCACACTACTCAAAAAACTCTCCACTTGTAATTATACAGAAGAANTACCTTCCAGGAGGAGGATCGAAGGCAGGCCTGAATATTTACTGATTTAAGATAACGGTTGGGCATTTAAGAATTGGTTTTTACAATAAATTGAATGTGATAACAAAAAAATAGACTTAAGGATTCTGGGGATCTTGCCAGTACCACATTTGGTGTTTGTGTGAATTATGTCCGTATGAAACCTGCCAAAATCAACGCCGATTTTTCTTTCATTTTGTATGCAAGAAGATTGCAGAAATGAGCAAAATGCATTTTAAGAAGTCATTATTATAATTTGTCTCGAGAACCAGCAAATATAATAGTATATGTCTTCTTGTTCATTGAAGTTTTACTGTGCCTGATTGTATAAAAAGAATTACAAAGATAAAATACTTTACAACTTTTTTTTGAGGGAAAGAGAACTTCAAATTTGCTTTCTGTTAGTCAATTTTACGCATTGATTTCCATCAACATTGCTTTTTTACAATAATAATTTAGGATTATTGTAGAGAACAAGCATAAGCAAACACAGGATTTTTTTAATCTTCATGACTTTTGACAAGTATTTTCTATTTTACAAGTACTTCTGAGGTTTTTATTATATTCAAAAGCCATAAGCAAAATGATGTTGTTTTATTCTCTGGGAGATTGTTCTGACTACACATGAATCTCAAATTGGAAGAATTTACAGCTATTCTCAAACTTTCCTTGTACTGTAATCTCAATACTCCCTTTCAGATCTTTTGTGTTACTCTACAAAACCCCAGGAATTTCTGATACTATCTTTGTACAATTCTTTGATGCTTCATTGTTGATGAAGTCCTGTGAGTGGCACTATTTTGAACAGTTAAGACTAAAAGACAGCAATTTATATGTTAACTCTACACCAATCTCTGATATTTCTGCACTGTATTGAATGTTGAAACTGAATGTATAACTGGCAAAATGGTAATTCTAAGTTGATACTTAAAGTGTAAGATCTGTCATGTAACATTGAGTTAGGAACAGGTTGTAGACTGGTATTACATTATCAGAATTATCCTGGAGGAAATAAATAAACTACTCTAAACTAAATTATTTGAATTGTATCTTGTAGCATACATAATACAATTTTGCAGCATTAGGCTTGTTTTAGTGAAGTGTCATTCAGAGCAAAGGTAATGAAGATGAATTCCCAAGCAGGGGTTGCCAGAGAACCTGAAGTGTATTTATCTCTATTCTAGGTTTGACAGATAAGACTATTTAGATTTTCACTTCTCTAAGAGATAAGAGAAAATACACGTGTAATGGAAGGCATGCTGCCTTAATTAAGGATGCCAAAGGCAGTTTAATCTCTGAATTTATTTAATAAATTCTATAACTTAAGCAAAAATTCTTACACTGCCATCTAAAATACCCTTATAGAATCGATTAATAAAGAAGATCTGTACAAAAAAACCCGAAAAACATTGCACTGAAAAAAATTAACATCGAAATGTTTTTGTTCATCAGCAGGTGGCAGTAATAAGCCATGTTTTTTCAAACTAAATTTACTGGTAAGTTAAAGCCTCAAGGTTTTTCTGTTTTTGCAGGGATTTCAGTACTAGTGTTAATAACATTCAGATTAACAAAACCAAACCTCAGTGGCATAACTACTTCCTGTGTGGACTGAAGGGTATTCAGGTAAGCCAAATCCATTTAACTTATGAAATTAATGTAGAAGTAAAATATGACAAGTGTACCTATTCATCCTCAGAATACTTCCCTGCATTCTATAGCTTTTCTTGACATACAGTTAAGTATATTAATGTTAAAATTTGAAGAGGAGATAGGAGTGGGTTTATTTTAAAATATTTGCAGAGCACTTTTCATTTTTATTACATAAATTAGAATAGCAAATAATTACTTATTTAGTAAAGTCATGATCAAACTCATTGTCAAGATGACATTTCTGTATTTTGAAGTTAAAAATAGTGCTTTCCAATGGAATCATCTAATAAAAATTTGCTTCTAAAAAGGTTTGGAGGCTTGTCTGTCAGGACACAAAGATCATATTTTAGTCCTTTTCTTCCTATGGAAACATTCTTAAAAACATTAATTTCCATTAATGTTGAAAGCCTACAACTCGTGCACAACTGAGTGAAGCTGACTCATGCAGTAGGCAACAGAAAATGTAAAATGTAAGTAAACAGCATACAGGAGAAATATTCCAGTAAAAACCATTACTTAACCAGACTTTCAGTGTGTGGAATTTGAATGGGATTTTCAAAATTTCCTGTGTTAAGAGTGCAGCTATGCAGGAAATGGCACACTTACAGTAAAGGCAGGAACACTGAACAGATAGACATTTTCCTGTCTGCTCATTTGAGCTTATTTTCTCCTTTGTGAGCTAGCCTGTCTCCAGACTGACTTGAAGACTGAACTGCTTGTGAAACCAAGTGCTGATTGTCAGTGTTGTCCTGGGAGGCAGCCTGAACTCACACTTGAGGCTTCCTATAAATCTCACCTGCTGTTTGCAGGTGATTTATGGCCCTTTGAGAAAAAACATGATGACTTCTCAGCTTGATGTCAATCCAGTGATATTTCTGGAAGGGCAGATGGGATAAACAGTGATGGCTAGGTCAGGAACAGGTTGCCACGGGCAGCCAAATTATGGGTGAATGTGCTTTTTGAAGCACATGAAGCTTGCCTCAGGATAGGCCATCTAGGTCACCCCACAGGATGATCCAGTAGATGAGGACCGCAGACAGTCAACAAAGCCTGCCTCAAACCTGCCACCGGAGCCTTCAAAATAGAGAATTTGGAACAATCAGTGCTACAAATCACTATATTACCAGCCACAGTTCCTAAACAGACCCCTGCCCCTATGTTCAGACCCCAATAAATTACTTATGTTTGCAGCAACATGAGTATTTTCGATTTTGTGTTGCTCAGTAACACAGGCATTTAAATTGCATTGACTGTAGAGATGTAGATTAGGTTTCTTTACAATATATCTTTTCTTATATTAAGGCCAGCATGAGCAATTGACTTTATTTATTTTGCAGTCTGCTACTGAGATTTGTTTCTTAAGGACAAACTTTCATACTTGAAGGTTAATTTGCAAAACAGGTTTGCAGACTCTAGCACTGGCAGAAAATAAGCATAAATGTTACAGACTTAAGAAACACTGAAATACAAGTACTCAGAGGGTCCAGCGGGATAATCTGTTTATATTAAGTTGAACATGCTATCCTTTTGGGACAGAACTATTGCAGAACTTGGCAAAGTCCATTTTCATTTTTGAAACTGAAGTACGTTTTCTATTTAAACATTGCGTGATAAGTTTGCAAGCCTGATTCACATTCAAGACAATCCAGAAACTGTGGATCAGTTAGTTTCTGGTTACTCAAGCATTTTCTGTTTTTGAACAAGCCTGTCTAGTGTTCTTCATGAAGGGGCATGAGCAGCAATAGTATTTGAGGTATGAATTCCCTTATATTTGTAGAAAGGGAAATTTAAAATAATTTGACGTGATGGTAGAAGACATTAAAGGAGGCTCTTTGTGTTTGCTGATCCCTACCATTGGTATTTATGGCTGCAGTTGTTTCAGGAAAAGTAGTAGAAGTCTTTTGAAGGTGGGCATTTCTTTATGGAAACTGCTATTTTTTCTGTTTATGGACATTGTAGCATAGTTTATTGACATATAAATCTGTATCAGAATGTAGCTATTCATATAACCTCCATATACATTCAATGATTTTTTTAATAAGTACTGCATGTTTATTTCAAACTAACAACAGAGAAATTTATATTAAAGTTATTATAAATAAAAAGACAAAGGAAATTAAGAGTAATTATAAGAGTATGTACGTGAGGATTTATGACTTCTGGATTAAATGTATTATCTGTGATATCTATCATGTATGTAAAAATATTCTAAACTTTATTCTAAAAATAGCATGACAAGAGACCATCATCACTGGTAGGTATGTCTTTGTCCCTCCTAAAGCATAGGGTCCTTCAAGTACCATTGTGGTTTTCTCAGTGTCAGTCCTGGGGATGCTTCAGGAGATAGGAGTATCAGCTGCATGGCTACTAGTTCCCCATCAGTGTGATGTGGCTCCCTAATAACACATGCCAGCATTAGAAGTGAAGCATGAAGTGGACCTTAAGCTCTTCAGGATGCCCTAAGTGAGGAGCTGTGGAGAAAAGGGCAAAAGTAGGGTATAAAATGTTTAGTAAGCTCTGATACTGTCACCATGGCAGCTCAGAGCAGAGCCAGTTGCTGCAAAACCCACCCACGAAGCTTGGTAAATTCTTGGGCGTTTAGCCCATACTGAATTCTGCTTGGGGTACGGTTCTGTCAGCTCATATATGTTTGTGTACAGGAACTGCAGACATACCTTTGGCTGAAGCCCTGCCATTGGCTTTGTTCTTGAGGAATAGAATGAAAATTTTGCTTTATTTTGGAGATACCAGAAGCAGGGCCTTGGTTCCAGCAACTCAACAGAAAGATTCTCTTTCTAAGTATCAGATAATTGCAAGCCTGAGCCTGTCTGTACTTGAAACTGAGATTGTTTATTTTTTCATTGTTAGGAACATTTTGGTCTTAATAACCCAACTGGAATGAATTGTCTGCTAGATGGAACCATCCCTCCAAGTTCTGGTCTCTCTAGCTCCAGTGCTTTGGTGTGCTGTGCAGGACTCGTGACACTAAGAGCTAATGGAAAAACCCTCTCTAAGGTAATTTACTGTAAAACACAAGAGTGTCAGCAGTAAAATTCTACTTAAAATTAAATATTGTTAATGCCTGTGAACATTAAAAACACGATACAATTGTTTTTGCAAAGAGTTGTTGGATATAAACTTAAGATATTGCACAATTGAGCAAACATCTTTGGCCAAATTTTGGCAGGATTTGAATTTGGCAAGAAAACAGGCTTACATTAAAGCTGAAAAAAGGAGCATTATTGCAAGCCTGTATTTTGGCCAACCATGAGGTCCATGCCTGGACCAGATGTGCTATCTGCAGGCCAGGACTGAGGATATATGTGCTGAAGCATGTGGACCACACCCCCGAGGCCTTTACCCTCTCCCTGAATGACTTTTCATGGCTTTAACAGCAGAGCATCTGTTGGAGGCCTGTGGAACAATTTCTTGATAAATTATATAATCAGCACAACGTAGAGGTAAAATTCTTCCATCTGCTTCTCCTTATTCTCTTCACAGTTTTTTTGGAATGAACATATTTACAGTCCAAAATGTATTCCTCACTTTTTTAAACAAACATTAGTCTAAAACCAAACCCCCAAGTATGTGACCTGTTAGCAGTACAACTGTTAGTAGAATTTGGCTCATGTAATACAAATTTCTGGAGGAGTCATGGTCCTTGAAGGTGCCATATGGGAATGAAGTTCTCTGCAGTAAAAATGTCTGGTTAAGTGAAACTAGGATCTTAAATTAGAACATTGTCAGGAAAAGCAAAGAACAGATCTAAATGTGACTGTTAGGCATATTTGTGCCTATTGTCTAAGGCACATTCCCAAATCGTGGTACAAAGCCAACCTAAAGTGGTACATGATGATGGCAGCTGTTAACTGTGCTTGTATACAAACACTTATCTAAGCCATGAGGTAAACAGATCCACACAGAAGTTTTTTGCGGATCAGTTGTGACTTGCTTCTCTACGAAGCTGCAGCTGCAGCAGTCTGCTCAGCGGTAAGTGCTCCATCCCACATTGCACAGCTCACAATGCTTGCTTCAGGAAGGCATCAGGCAGGGTTAAGGCAGAAAGAAGCAGGGTTGGTGAGGCAGGGAGGCTTTTTTGTATAGGAGGATGTGGTTACAGTCACTGTCACCCTGCTTTGTGTTGATGTGATGCATGGTCAAAAGGTAAGGGATTGGACACTTAACGGAGGCTCTAGTTTGTGAGGCGAGACAT
The DNA here is from genome assembly GCA_013401275.1 of Pandion haliaetus. Classification (NCBI taxonomy): domain Eukaryota; kingdom Metazoa; phylum Chordata; class Aves; order Accipitriformes; family Pandionidae; genus Pandion; species Pandion haliaetus. The sequence goes on along the minus strand of VYZV01001540.1, from coordinate 16,445 downwards.
GTAATGCAGTGGTAGATGAACACATGGAATTGAGAATCCTACTTTGATAAATGAGACTTTGCAGTAAGAGGGTTGGAGGTGACAGACGTGCTTTTTTATACACGTGTACCTGGTCTGGCAAGAAGCTTCTGGTTTTGCATAGGTGGTCTTAATACAGGTCAGCACCATCTCCGATGGTGGTAACCAAATGAGCTAAGCTTGGGAACTGAACCACTGATCAAAATCACTGGAGTGCATGTGTTCAGAAATTGGGTATCTGCAAAATCCATAAAACTGACAGAGGTCAGAAAGCCCAAATTTTACTAGGTAGTAGAAATCTGTATCTGGAAAACCAGAAGCCAGGTTTTCATTATTCCAAGAAATACTGCACAGCTTTCTTCAGAGAATAAATGATACAGTGTGTATCTTGAGCTGAATTTACACCTGGCTTGGGAGTACCAGCTGGCATTATGCCAGACCTGTTGTAAAGAAAGGTGCAAAACTCCTTTTGGCATTTTCATAGAAACTTGTGGAGGAACAGAAGGAAGACAGAGACTCCACCGAACGTCTTTCCTTCTCCTCACGTGTCCTGTTCAATCAACCCAAAATGTCTTCTGCCTGCTGGTTGGGAAATGTGCTGGAAGTTAATCTTCTGTCTCAAATATAGTTCGACAAACACAAGAGACAAAATTACACATTTTTGTCAGGAAATCCTGCTGTCTGCAGCCAAATATTTTGCACTTGTGATGAAAAATGAGCAATTAATGTACAGATGAGAATTACCAATAGCCAACACAGAAGCAGTTAAGAACATATCCAAGGTTTTATGTGCTTGCACACCTGGTTGTGGTGGTTAAGACAGAGAATGACGGCTCTGAAGAGTGATTACTTTTGTCCAGGCTCTAAGTTTCCCCAAATCTTACAGGACAGTAAAAACAAGTTCAGTGTTCTTGGCTAATTTATGATTTAGCATTAGAGACCTCTTATATCTAGCTAAATCCACATTCTCTGTTGCACTGAATTTATGCTTAGCCTCGCAGAACTGCCTTGTATAAGGCAGAGCTAGTCTGAGTATAAATTAGAGCAATCTAGGCATGTGAGCCCTCAGAAGTATAAAACGTGCTCTGGCCACTTCTTTCCAGCTCCTAATGCATCCTGTGCTCGTGTCAAATGGTATCTGTGCAGGGTCCAGTAACGCTGGCTGTGTATCAGCTGGAAGATCCCCCATGGCAGGGGAATTCTTAGCTGACCAGAAATAGGGGCTTTCCAGATCCTTTCTACTAGAAAGCAAACCAGGACCTTGCATCTTTAAGGCTCTGGATATTTATGTCTTTGTTTATTTTTAAGGAAGAAGTATCACTTCACCTCTCCCCTCTGTCATTTTTTTTCAAATGCTTGAGAGTTGCGAAAGTTGTAAATGGTAGTACTTCTAAGTAACAATATTTGGTCATGGTGGTAATTTTATGGAAAAAGATTGACTTTTTGCCCCTCATTAGTTCAATGGACTTTGCAAAATCTTAACATGATGGTCTGTAGCAGCAGGACATAGAAACTTTTGGCTTTGGAATCAAATCTGGCCGAATTGTAGGGCTTCTGTAGCCAAAGTTATGAAAAATTGACCTTTACTGAATGGAACTTTTATCTGTTTTGTTTCTGTGAAACTATTTTTATGAGAATATTTGAGTTATATGCTCTTTTTCCTGATAGATGTAAGTTAAAAATAGTAGCTGTAGAGCAAAAGTCGTTGAAATTTAGAGCTTTTATGAGATAACACTTCCAGTGTGAAGTTTGGGCCTATGAGATTAAGAGCCAAAAAAAACTGAAATGAAAAATATTGTAAAAGCATGGCTAGAATTTCATGGTGGCTTACTTTAAAAATAGCACTTTCTTGACATTGAAAACAAAATTCGAAAAAAAAAAAATGCTGTCACTAATTACTGTGTGTAGGAGTCTGCAATAGGGCATTGTTTCAGTGTGCATACAATATTTTTTTTTAAAAAACCCATCACACACATACACAATAGTTTAGGGAAAATACCAGTCCAAGACAATTCAGCCAGATGTGCAGTGCTAACCAGTTGCAGCAGGGCAATAGCATTCAAATAACAAGATGGAAAATTTAGAATGTGATCTTTAAAAAGAATCCATTTTTCTCCTCCAAACAGGATACCAGTCTAGGACTGTGTTGGCATCACTCAAAGAATAGCAATGCTCAGTATTAGCTTTTGATTTTAAAGTGATTTTTATTTTACTGTTACAAAATCAATCTTTTGTACAACTTTTCATCAGGAGAAGATACTTTTTGTAAAGGAAATAGAATAATGCTCTAAATTGTCCCAGCTTTGTGTTTCATGGTAGGAATTAATGAGTACAGAAAATCACTTAGTACTTTTGAATAACTAGATTTACTTGAAAGATGTGATGATAGTGTTGCTGTCCAAATGTTAAATCCTGTGCTACTAATTTCTGTTCAGCCACCCTAACATTCTGTTGCTCAAGGCTGGGCAGCTGTGCACATACTTATTGGGAAAAATAGATCAAAAGCGAATAGGGTTTATTTAATTTAATGTGAAATGTTGAACATAGGAAGTTGAATTATATTTGACTCTATCTAGACTAAGAAAAATATAAGTCAGACAGAATGATAAATAAAGGACCTAAATCTAATCTGTAATGGCACAGTGTCCATTGGCTTCAGTTTTCTCAAACTACATCTCAGATGAATTTGAGTGTGGGATTTTCAAAACATTCAAGATTGTCCTGTATTTAAACAGTTACAATACCTGGTAATGTCATTGATTTCAGTGGGAGAATAGATAGGCCAACTGGAATCCTTTCTACTTTTGTTTCTGAAGCCTGTATATAATAAGGAAAGGGCTTTAACTGAATACTTTACCACTTCCTAATAATTTTTCTGATGTGCAGTAGGGCTTTAATATCTAGCTATCTGGCAAGAAAATCTGTGAGTATTCATATTGATAGTGTGACTTTCAAATTAATAACGTGCTGATAATACTAGTTAGGATTATTTTTAATATTGCTGCATCAGAAATGTTTGATAGTGTTTGATAGATGCACGCTCAGTTTATTTACATGAGAAACTCAAATTGCTTACACAAAAAATGGTACATAGATACTGTATTTTAAAGTACTGTTAAGATTGAGAAATGTTAATGTTCCTTTCTCCCTGTGGAATTAAAAACCAGGGTTCTTTAACTTAAGTTTGACTATGTGTGTTTGTAATCAAGGGGAAACAGAGTACTTTGGAGCAGTGGTAATCAAAGGCTGTAATCTCTCATCAGCCAAAATGATAACCTTCTATTTGAGCATGTTAGAGGGCAGACGAAGTCAAACTAAGATTGCTGTGCTTATGAGGACATCCAGATACTATCTGACAAATATTTTCCCATTTTGGAAAAAAGTAAGCATAATTACCTTGCAAAACATACATGAAGTTTAGCTAATTGGGATTTTGTATGCAAACTGGAAGCAGATGGTAACTTTCAGCAATCTATTCCTAGTCAAGAACAGATATTAAAAATAAGGACATTCCTGATGGTAAAAATAACCTCAAAATTTGGGCATCAATTTGTGCCTTAATAAATGAAACATAGTGCCTTATATTTCAGAAGGTGTTTTTTTACACATATACATACATATGAAACATGCAGATTGAAAAAAAAAATCCCCATCTAACTAGATTTTAAATATGCCTTAAGTGATGGAGAATGTTTTCTTCTTACTGTAAAATACTAATCTTTATCTATAAATGTTTATTCTCCATTTTCAGTCCTGTGTGCTGTGAACTAAACCCTGTAGAATTTCATAGAAAATCTACACTAAGCTTCCCATAAAATGATCAACATTATTTGTTGCAAAGGGAAGCAGCAGACTGAGTCTGACTTTTCAAATTAAACTGCCCGAAATGTTAATGAATGTGCATTGGGGAACCATTATTGTGTTACTGTAGAGAGACTAAATGTACGCACAGGACTTTTGGCTCAACAGATATTTAAATACTCCAGTTACTTGAATTTGCATGCTGAAGAGACTTTTGGAGCACTGAAAATGACAGTCTAAAAATAACTCATATTAACAAATGTATTTTCTTCATGGGATGTCCCTTCACGAACAATAAAATTTAAAACAGGAAGAAAATTGGTTTTTATTTTAAAGATGAGCTATCACTACTCCTGCATTGTTATATACAGAAAATCCAACACGTTTAACTTTGGCCAAAATGAACTTACATAAAACCACTGAGGCAGATGTAATTTAATACTATCATTTTATAGAGAAGGTTGCTTTATTTTGGCTGCTGTCATTCTGGATTTGTATATATCAAGTGTCTGGGTAATGTAGGGTGAGCGTTTCCAAAAAAATACTAAGCAACGCTAATTCTGTTTTACTAACAAATATTTGCCTGTCTCCTACTCACTAATTGTCTTACTCTTTTAAGGGGTTTAATCTTACACAAGTTTACTTCTTTAAAGGTTTGTGTGAGATTGAAAGGGATTGATCACTGGTATGGAACATATTGACAGTGACAGTTATATAGGGACAAATTCTGTCACAGTTTACATACTGTCCAGACCCATTGCATGAGTGAAAATCAAAGCAGTTGGCCCTTGGCCTCTTTGTGAGCAAGGGGACTATTACAGGTGGAACTCCCTTATCTGTTCTCAGCCAGATAATTATTTAGGTTTCTATTTTTAGGAGGTTTTTTTTATAAGTGATCATCTGTTCACTTTAATTATTCCTCAGATTCCTAAATACCTTTGTACATTTAGGCCTTCATGTTAATTATCAATAACATCAAACTGGGAGAAACTAAAATAAATGATGGGGCAACAGAGAATCAAATGAGCTCTATTGGGTGGTTCATAATTTATCGTGCTGCTGAAGTTATCAGGGTATATATAGCCAAATCTAATACAATGTTGGATTGCGCCTGGAAACAGTCAGAAAAAAATATTCTTTTATCAGTTCTTCAACATTTTTGAAAGACCAGAAATACTCAGTTGAAAATCAAAACCTGAATTTTAGGTGTTTCATATTGAAATGTAAACAAGCAGAGAAAAAGACATACCAGTGAATAGTATCATTTTACCAAAAATCCACTTTTTCCATTAAAAATCCAAACAAGGTAACATGATGCAGAGCTATTGATGAGTTCTTATTACAAGAAATCTCTCCATCTAGAGTAACTAGACATAAGGCAACTAATAATAAAAAATCACAACCCTTCTTTGTCAGACTAAATTGTATCTCCACTAATATGATTTCCCAGATTAGACTTTCTGCATGCTGGATAGGAAATCTTGTGGCTCAAAGATAAAACAGATTTAAGTGGTAGTAATTTCTTTCTTTGTAACCCAAGATTGACTTGCTGCTTATCAGGGAGAACCTTAAATTGTTTCAAACAAAAAGCAGAGGTAGTTAGTAGAGCTCTTAGATCAAAGGCTAGCCTAGGTCTGCACATGGGGGCCAGTTGCCTGGTAGACAAAATGGTAAGAGCTGCCTCCTGCAATAAGATACATTCTGAGCAGACTTTAGAATTAAGCTTCTGAAAAGGAACAGCTTGGAAAAAATACATTTTGTACATTGTTACTTTTAGGTTTTTCCAAATGCTCCAACTAAAGTTGTCTAAAACCTAAGAGTTTGGTTTTGAAATCCTTGAGAGACAGCAGCTTCCTTAAATAGATTATTACTTCACTTAAATTTCTTAATGCTTAATTGCTTATTAGGCAAGTGAGTGAATTGTATGCACTGAGATTCTACTGCTAATGATGTTGCTTTGTATTGTTTTAATTATGGATATTCCTCATTTAATCTGTTGTATCTTTTTTTTGTTGGGTAAACAACAAGAAGATCTTCATATGTCATGCAACTCACGGGTACTCAACATCTCCCATGGAAGCACAGCCAACCTGGCATGTGTACTTGCCAACAGCTATAAAAGTACTGTTTGCATTTTTATGTATCATATTGGGTCTGGCACTCAAAAGCTGCAATATTTAGAGTTTCTTGACAGATCACCAAGGAGACTTTAAGGTTTAACTCACCTGCCAGCTACTACTACTGTCATGTTAAGATCATTCCTCTCCCATGTTCAGAGGCTGAACAGACGAATTTCACAAAATAGCTCAGGGTGTTGCTAGACTAATTTTAGATATTTAAGTTTCCATCCCAGCTTCCCTGCTTACTATCACTGATTTTTACAGACCTCACTAGAGTCAGCAAAGGGAACAGTTTGCTTCAGCCGTGCCACTGCAAAGCAGGTTTCAACAAAGGGACTTCGCACGGGAGTGGCTGATGTGGTCACATAATCTCTCCTGTTGACTATGGCGTCAGGACGGTAACCTCAGTGAAAGAGGTAGAATAGTAGTGTTGAACTGGTTGAGGTTGCATTACATATGTCTGTGTCAACACTAATTAACACACATTTTATGTGGCTCATTTGCCACATAAAAATAGGAAAAGATACAGTGATGTTTTCTCTAAGGCTGTCTAAGAAAAGCTGTAAGTCTGCCTCTCCTGTTTCTTACAAACCAAGATGGTTAAAGTGAAAAAGATTCAGGGAAAAGCCACGTGGATGATCAGAAGTGCAGAATGACCTCCATAAAAGTAAGCTAGGACTCTTTGGGAAAAGGCACTTGAAGGAGGAAGTGATAGAGGTCCATAAAATGATGAATGTAATTGATAGAGTGGATAGGAATCAGTTGATCATTGCCCCTCACATTATAAGAGCCAGAAGGTATTAAATGAAACTAGTCAGGTGCATGTTTATAATCAACAAAAGGAGATGGTTCTTCACCTCACAAGTTATAGATGTCCCTGTTACTGGATGTTCTACATGTTAAAATTCTGAATGAGTTGAAAGGGAGTCTGGACAAGTTCATACATAAGAAATCCATTGTTGGTAACTTAAGTGTGCAGAATTCACATTCAGCTCAGGAAGCTCTTCATCAAAAAATAACGTTCTGGGGAAATACCATCTATACTTGGCCTTTGGTACATACTAACAGCGCACTTTTAGGTGCAAGATACAGAACGAGAAGTGGCATTGGTTTGACCCACAAAGGCTGCTTTTATGTTAATATAGTCTATATTTTTATTCTGACCCAAGTCTTTTAATGAATTTTAGCTAGCTGACAACCCCTTACTTACTCATGGGCATTATATGCACTTCCCTTCTTGGCTAGGTTTTTTTTTTTTTTTTTTTTTTGCAGGGGGGCGAGATCAAAGGAAACATCTCCTGATGTTTGAGCTTTACTTTTTTGATTACTAAATAAATCAAATATATCACTTTACTTGTTTAATAGTGTAGATGACAGCTTAGGACTTACTGTCCGCATGATAGTTATTATTCACAAATGATGTCCTGGTCTAGCCAGTCCTGTTGGAACAACTTCCTGGAACAGTAATACAGAAATTCAGAGGGCAGTGGCATATGTGGATCACAAAGCAGCTGGGACAAGGAAATTTTTGATTCATCTTATTAAGTCTTTTTTCTCTGGAGTCATAATGCTACTGTTCAGACCCATTTTTACTTGATTTTAGTATCTTTTTGTTCCGCTTTTCATTACCATCATCTTAAAAAGGATTTTAAACCCACCCTTCAAGTGTTTCCCTGAGACCATATTCTTCAGAGAAATAAGCCACAATACTGGAAATAGGGAGGTTTTTGAATTCTCATTTCAGCTTTGTGACTGATTCACATGACTTTGAACAAATCATGTAAATATCTGTGCTGTCTCTAAATTGAAGATAACAGCAGCCTTATAGGAATGCTTTTAAAGTGAAGTATGTAAAATTCTATGAAGACTTAAATTATGATTTATTAGTGTTTTTGAAATACTGCTGTAGGGATGGAAACAACATGCTAATTAAGTCTTGGGTGCATAGAACTTGTTATGTTTTGTGGTTGGCTCAAAATGACCTCTTGTACGGATCAGAAAACGTGGGATGGAAGCGTAGCCTGTGTGCAGATGGGGTTTATTCTTTCTGCGTATTTCTCATGGTGCTTCATGAAGAACAAATGTCTGCTTTCATGTAGGTCTACACGAAGGCCTGTTTAGGACTCCTGCAGAAGTCAGTAGGGGTGACATTGTTTATTTTATATGCATAACAGTTGTACTTTGAGCCCTACCAAGGAGTGGCTGGCCCCCGCTGAGCTACCTGCCTGGCAGGTGATGCTGTGGTGCAGCCTGGGGTGTGGTCCCCCTAAATGTGGCTATGAGAATGCTCTGAGTTACTTCTCTGCAGGAACTGCAGTGCAGCCAGGAGGAAGAAGGTGATGCAGACCTAAGGTATTGTCCAGACATACATTTGAGATGTTGCCAAACTGTGCAGTGAAATCTGGCATCTGAGCAGCTCTGTATTTTTACAGGTGAGACGTACGCTACAGAGAGATATAAATAACCAATGATTCAAACAGTCCCTGCCTTAAAGAGCTTCTGAGTGTTGCAAGTTGAATGGAAGCAAGGCATTGCTCTGAGATAGGCAAAAGTTATTTCATTTTATTACATGGTTCTAGCAAATTTTTTCCTTAGAGATACTTTCTGTGGAAGCCTGAAGTCGGAGAACTTGTGTAGCAAAATGTGTTTTTTTCAGTTTCTAGTAATGAAGTCACACATATTTATGCCATTATCATCTAAGAATCCCAAATAGCAATTACTAATTACAAAGAGGGGGAAGATACTCCTTATTTTACTGAGGAAACGGAGCCATGATGAATCAAAGGGACTTTCCCTGAATCACAAGAAACTTAATGTGGAGCTAGAAATTGAGCCCAGACCTCCAAACATTCGGTTCACTGTTTCAGTCATATGACTGTCCTTTTCCAAGTATCAGATATGTACACAAGGCTCTCCAGTTTAGTCTTCACATTAGTTTCCAATGCTAGAACTCAGTTCCTCTGAACTTTGCCCTTTCACTCATTTTAGCAAAAAGGCAAACATTTGCCCATTTGTCTCAATAGTAAGTAGAAACTGCTTTCTATACAGATGATAATTTCCTCTCCATTCACATGCTTCTCATCCTAGTATTAGAAGGCCAGCCTGTGTCAGCAAGGGCCTGTTTAAATTAGAAACCAAATAATGTTTCAGGGATGCCTTGGGCTGTCTTGTGGAGAGGGTTCTTCTCAACCCTTGCCAGTTACTACTTGGTGGTCCTGCCAATCCTTGCTAAGTTTCAAAACAAAAGTTGCTCAAGCTCGAACAGCGCTGTTAGTCCAGCATACGCAGCTGGACAGCTGGTGAGCTGGGACGAAGCAAGGCCCAATGCTTAACCAGGCACAATTCACCAGACCATGTAAAGGGACAGGGGAGTGGCACTGTCCTAATTGTTAACATTCCTCCTCTGCAAGACTTCTCCTGATATTTATTTAATAAGCCCAGGCTCATAAAGTCTAAACTATTTAAGCAATCAAGTGGTAGCTGATGTGTATGTGGAGATGACATGCAGCCAGACTAAGTGAAGGGTGAAATGCTTAATTTCTGACTTCGCAAAGTTTTATCTGGCAATTGCAGATGAAATAATACCTCAGGCAGCTGTGCCCAAGAGTGGAATACACATTGTGAGTACCTCAGGAGCTGTACTTCAGGCCAGGTTTGCATGTCTACTTGCATGTATTTAAGTATGCATGACCAGTATGCTCGCATGGTCTTGTCAGCCAGCGTGGAGAAGTTTCTGTTGCTGCCAGTGAGTAATATTCATGAACTCCAGCCTGATGTCTCCTGCCAGTGGCTACAAAAACCAGGGATGTGGTATTGCTCTCTTCTCAGAGGGGCGAAAGGCAGGTTCCGCATGAAACATGCCGGCATTTCCACATCCCAGCAACAGATGTTTGTAAACAGGCATGCCTTCACATGTAGAAAGGAGTGAGCATCTAGAGACTGCTGTGTGTGAAGGTTTGTTCTTTCTTTTCTGTGGAGCTGTTGCTAATTATTTTAGCTTTAAATGGGGAAAAAAAAGCAGCATTACATTCATTAGCATTTAATTTGGAATTATTTCCAACTTGTAGTGGAGCAGGGACACATGGTGACTGGATGTTAAAACTTTCATTGATGGGATGAAGAGGTCTAAGGTTCAAACTGGAAATGGGACTGCTTGGAGTGGACTTGGGACAAAGGAGGAAAAACGAATTTTGATGAACCTGATCTTCAGCAAAAGTCAGGCACCGGGAGACGGCTTTTGTTAAAAAGACAGAACACCAAAATGTGTGATGTCCCTATACTTTCTCAAGAAAAATAAAAGAAGCATTATCTCTATTTCAGCTTATCTTTAAAATACACAAAGGAAAGGCACTGCAGAAAAGGAGTATTTTTGCTGATTGTACTTTCTACGTTCTCTCATTAGTGGTCTTTTTCTTGTGAGTGGTCATTTACCACGTTTGATTCAAAGAGATGCAGTTTGCATAGTTTTGGAGTAACTTTGTGAATGTTCTTTTGATAACTTCTGCTTATCAGCCTAAGACTTATTGGCCATAACTGCATTGTGAGCTGAGTAAATTGGTTGTTGGTGCATTTGCAAACAGTTCAGCCTGGTTACATTGATCTAAGCACCAATTAAACAACTTTGTCTGGGGTGCTATTACAGAAATTGAGCAAGCAAGCAGGCAGGCACCCTGCACATACCTCTCTCTTAGCATGGTGATTTACTGCCTCTATCTGCTGCCTTTTACAGCTGTGTGCTGGCTAATGTCCTTGCCTTGCTGGTTAGTTTGTTTCCATCCTGTGATGCTACATCCTTAGTGTGGAATCTGAATCTGACTTTGCTACCAGAATGAAAAACGGACTGCGGCTTTTCTAAAGTTCTGTTCCCATCTTCCCTGTGGTTACCTTGTGCTTAGAAAAACAAACTGGTAGGCGTCATAGTAAGTGGATACGGATGCTTTCCTTTTGACCTTATTTTTAACTAGTCTATGTTCTTTGACCATTCTCCAAGGCTTCTCTTGTGTTTTGTTTTGACTTGGCCTGATGGCTGAAAGCTTTACTGTAAATTTATTTTTGACAGTTATGATAGTGATATTCCACCCTCCCATAGTATCCTCTGACCGCAGGTATCAGAATATGCCTAAAATGTCACAAAAGAATACAAATCACATATAGTTACAAATTAGTTCAGATAAACATTGTAAGCAGAGTACAATATCTCAAGGAGAAATGACAAGCACCAGTGATTAGAGTATTTACAGTGAGAAAGGTTTTCTGATTAGGTTGAATGCATAATTTCCGATTATGGACTCAGTGCATTAAATTATATAAAGTAACAACTTGCCATTTTTCTGTAAGCTACCAAGATGCATATATTCAACTAATAAATCAACAAAATATTGGCTATTGGGATGGAAGGCTGTGAAGTGAATGAGGAAGGTGGGAGGAGGACAGCTACAAGTTAAGCATCTAAACAAGGACACTGACACATAGCATCTGGCTATGGTGGTTCCAGTGGAGGCTGAATAGAACAAAAGGAAAAAGGGTCTTGTGGCATCCTGGTTGAGACCAGCTTACACTACTTGGTGTGTGAGAGAGTGGTTTCAGAGCTCTATCATTATCTCCTTTTTTTTTTCTCACTAGGTTCATATGTAAGCAGTATAAAAGAAAGTATCATCTTTAACCTTAGCTGAAGGTTCACATGTTAATGTTTTTTTCAGGTGGAACTTGCAGAGATTTGCACAAAGAGTGAACGCTATATTGGCACAGAAGGTGGAGGAATGGATCAGTCGATCTCTTTTCTGGCAGAAGAAGGAACTGTATGTGGATCTTTGTAATCTAAACTAACAACGTAATACTAATTTCTGTAAACAAAAAATATCCTCATACGTATCTAGCAGAAAGACAAGAAAGTGGAATACCTTTGTAAGCAGTATAAGCACCATTGGTATGCAAATGAAACAGGAATTATATGTATAAATGTGTACGGTCAAGTATGACAAGTTTGAAGGAATAAGATGCTGAAAATGAGAAATGGAAAGAAAGAGTAAAGAAAAAATGTGGGGAAAGATGTACTCTAGAAGAGCACCAGGTTCCATGCTATTTGGCTAATTCATCACTGAACTTAGAATGTTTCCCATATAATGAAATCTGAATGGTCGGTATGCCTTGTATTCAGTGCAAATGGGATAATTATTACAAAAATGCTTTCTTGAAACTTCTTATAACCAAACAGTTATAGGAAGTTTTGCCAGGTTCAGTTACAAAGACAATGGAGATTATTTTTTTTTTCCAGTTTTGCTAATTCCAG
>VYZV01001539.1:0-15876 GCA_013401275.1 Pandion haliaetus | reverse complement strand
AAAAAAAACCCAAACCCCAAACAACTAGACAAAAAACTGTTCTGAAAAGCAGAACAGTTCTAGCTAACATTTCATACACTTGCAGATTCTGATCAGGTTAAAGACTAAATAAAAGCAAGTCATTTATTTAAGGCCTTGTGTGTCAACAAGGTAGAGGTGGAGTAATGACTGTTGCTGTCTTCAGTTCTGTAGGTTTGCATGTCAATGAATTTTGTGCAATTTCTTATTTTGGCTGAGTTGATTTTCATCTCTGAGGTAGTGTTTGCAATACTTGATGGATACTTGTGCCATAGTGTGGTGATTAATGAATAACCTGATTTCCCAAATGTGGTTATATTGATGCTTTTTTTTTTTGTTTGTCCTTTCTTGGATTGTTCTGTGTAATGGCTGTCAGATTAAGTTATTTTCTTTATTTTCCATAATGCTGCTAATCTTCCATTAGAAGGAAAGGCTGTGACACATTCCCATGAAACTGATTCCACTATAATGCAGCTAGGCGAAAAGGAATGTTGACTGTTCACTGATCTGACTACCTAAATTGATAGCTTTTAGAAGAGCAGGATTATTGGCAAAGATCTTCCCAAATGTGATTTTAGTGATGGTTTTGTTTAGACTGATATAAAAAAAAGCATTTATTGATATTTCAGAGAGAAAGAGTTGTTATGCAATATATCTACACATTTCCATTCAAAAATGGATGAACTTCCAGGAATACATCAGAATTAATTGCCATATAATGCACTGAAAACACTGATGTGCCAAGTAAGGAAGCAGGGTTTGTGCTGGAAGAAACTACGTAAGAACAAAAATACCTTCTCATTTGTAAGCTCCTGCAGTAGTTTCGGTTTCTGTACCTGAATACCTCATCAGATACATGAGATTTTGCCCATGTATCATTGTATGCAAATTGTTTAATTTTCTAACTTGCAAAACACTTATTTATGTACAGTAGTCTGTAGATTTATTCTAATGAAGATGGGACATATCCTAGGTAGATTAATATTCCTCTTTACATACAGGGTAGAACTCACATGTGGCCCCATTATGAAGCTTCACACTAGGAAAGAGGGTTTTGCATGCTCAATCATCTTATTCTGGTCTTTTCCAGTCTGTGTGAATTCACACAGGTGACCTTTTACTGAGTCTTCTGTGATTGCATGCCCAAAGATTTGCCTAAGAGATGACTTTACCTCTCCCTATGAGCCTTACCTCTCATACCCCTAGCCCATCACAGCAACAGAATTACTATCTTAATTTATTACGAAAATCTTTGATTGGCATAGCTCTTTGGACAAGCACCTGTGTATCTTGCTCCAAAGAGCATATTAGTCATATGAGGCACTGCCTCAGAAGTACATGGCAATTATTAGGGAGAACACAAATGTTATTTTAGAAATTTTACTAGGTTTAAACTAAGGATTTTGGGCAGGATGAGCTGCATAAGTTTTTGGGGAATGCACTTCCCTCCTTGCAGTTATTTCAGGAATGGAACACTGAAATGGATTTATTGATGTAAATTATACATTACACAGTGTTTTCAGCATGTAATTCTCCAGATAAGTTGTAGGTCCGTGGTCATTATGTCTTTGGCACGAGATACTTGCATGTGTTTATGTATGTGTATACACATATGCAAGTTTTTTATTATTTTTTCATGTTCTTTTTCAGAATCCCTTTAGTCAGAGTTGTTGCTAATATCTTTGTATAAATGAGGAAAATATCTTCATCTGTTCTCCTTCAAGGCAGATCAGCTGTGAGGGAAACACTGTGAAATGTGTTTGCAGAAACCAATTAAGTAGAGCTCTCAAATGCTAAGCATTGTCCATGGGTGGGTTTTTCTCCATTCCTATGCAATTTCTCTTTTTGTTATACTCAAGATATCTCTGTGCCACTTGTTTTTTCACTTGGTCTGTTTTTAGTTTACTCTTCTTCCAGTTCTACCCATCTTGCTTTTACTTGATTCCATTTTAGCTTGTTTTATTTATGATTCCTCTGTCAGTTGCAAATTATAACTATGTCATATAGGTAAGTATTAATATACATACGTATTTAAGAAGATGGTCTTAACTGAGAGGTGGATCTGTACCCAAATGTTGAATCTTTCTCTCCCTTTCATTCTGAAACATTGTGGTGAAATTAGGATGAGAATTTAAGCATAGAACCATGAAATTGATAGTGACTTTTTCTTTGTGAGATGCTGAAAGGACTTCACTGAGGCTTAAATACGGACTTAACTCTGGCTGTCTGCGCAGTGGCAAACTTTCTGCTTATAAGCCATAGTTTTAAACATTACTTTTTAGACTTGTCAGGGTAAGGAAAGGGTTGCTGATATGTGATACCGTGTAAGGAATCTTACAGTAACAAGCTCATGTGATGTGAACCATGCTGAGCATTCAGATTTCTTGTACAATATTCAAGGACATCAGGCCCTGGGTACCAAATAACTTTATCTGCATTTTAAATAACCCTCCAAGTCATCTAGTCTGCCTGTATAGAGAAACACACTTTAAATCCCAAGAAAGATCTGAACAAATACTTCAATTCTCTTTATTAATGCTATAATAACAAATGCTTGGTAAAGGCAAATCTCTTCATCTTCATGCTTGACATGCTTACTCTTAGGCAAGAATCACTGCATCATGTCATAGCCCGATACTTGCCTTGGCAATCAATGCCATCCTAATCTATTTACAGTGGCTGGGCTAGATTCTCCCCCAGACAGGCCTGTAAATGTCAGTGCACTGATATGCATCTATGCTAGATGCTTATCTAGCTAAAGCATCATCAGTTTAAGAGGCATTAGCTTTTGCCTACCTGTGAACCACCAGATTAGTGTGTATACTTTGGAAGCCATTATTGTGTGTGACAAAGTATTGTGAGGGCTTGGAGAGCGGAAGTTGTCAAAGATTCACTATTTATTCTTTCCATGAGTACTTGGGGGAAGAAAAAGAGCTTAATAACATACACGTAATTTCTTACCAGCAGAGTAGTTTTCTGGGGAGAGGGAGGAGTGTATAGATTATGCATCAAAATGAAAACACAAATGCCACAGACCATTATGGGTCCATCACAGTAATTTAAGTAAACTGTAAGAAGTTATAGGAAGTTTTAAAAAAATACTATTTCCTAGTACATTTTCCCTGGGAAGAATAGCATCTTTCTTGCCTCCCTTGACACAGGAAGTTGGCTGCTGTCTGTCCTTTTGAGATACATCTTGAA
This sequence comes from Pandion haliaetus, assembly GCA_013401275.1. Lineage (NCBI taxonomy): Eukaryota > Metazoa > Chordata > Aves > Accipitriformes > Pandionidae > Pandion > Pandion haliaetus. The sequence continues at coordinate 12,657 of VYZV01001539.1, read as the reverse complement.
AAGATAGAATTTGTGAACTGTGGACCTCTGATGAAGCAGAGTGTTCCAAAAGCAATGTATTAGAAGAGAGCACTATCTGAATTTTGGCTCAAAACGTGAGTGCGCTGTCCTCTTACTGTGTAAATTCACAAACTTTGGGTCGGATAAAATTGCCCTTGGACTTTATTTCAATGTGTGTACTAGGTCAAACTCTATTAAATCTGTGCTGTTCCACTGATAGATAAGCTAAGGGATCTTCCTGCTTGCTGAATGTCTGCAAATCCTAAATGAAGCTCAGATGCATGCTAAGGCTTATCATGGGATAAGAATGAATCATCATTATGTCATATCTTACCTGTTAACAAGTGAATGTATCTCAAAAAATGCTGTATGTTGAACATACATATATAATAAAAACATTACAGAACAAAGGGGGAGGGGCACTTTAAATCATATTGGGAAAAGTGGTATCCTTAACAGCGTTTTACATCAAATGGAGCTTCAACAGTATAACTGATAACAAATGTGGTAAGACCAGGACAAATCAACCCATTCTCTCTACCTGTCTTCTTTCATTCTTGTCAACCAAAGTTGTTACAGATCCACCTTAATCAGGTAGAGAAGTTAGGTAAAAGGCTGCTTTGTCTCACCACAAGAGCATATAACAGCTGAGTGAATGTGGTTCTGTAAATAGAAGTAAAACAATAGGTGAGCACAACCTTCAAATTATTGGGCTACCAGAAAGTCTATGAACAAAGATTTTGGTTACTGGGATTATTGTAGAATTCAATCTGTAAAATTGTTTACTCTTACTGATTTAGGAGAAATCTGAAAATGGTGGTTTGTGAGAATCTTACAGAACTTCTGTAAGGCAAAGTGGTTTGATTCATAAGAAATTAATGAGTATAATATGAGTGAGAATCCCTAGCATTGCATATTCCAAGTGTATATCCATTGATGTGCTTTGCTACAAATGTTTTTAAAAAGCATTGGACTTGGAAGTTCAATTATGTATTGAGTTAGTACTCGCATACTTACTGAAGTCTGCCAAACTTGAGGCTGCCTGAAGTTTCCACAACAGAAAAGAGATCCTAACAATGAGTAAGTCAATGTAATTAGAGTAACATGATAAATCAGGCTAGCTGTAGCAGAGACTGTATTCCCAGCATGATGCCATTTGCTTAGTCATTGCAATCTTTTGTAAGAGAAGTATATGATCTGTATCAGGATTTTTCAAGTGGAACTGAAATCCTGTGTCATAAGTAACTTGTTCACAGTGCTGAATTAGCCTTACTGGTTTTATATTAGCTTTTTGGTTCACCTTTCTGCAAAACTGTAGTCTATGAAATAATTTTAGAAACTGCTCCAGCAATATATTCTTGAAAGTATTTCACATAAGAATTGTATTTACCTACTCCCCCTCTCCCCAAAAAAAGTGTTACTGCAATGCAATTATAACTTAGGAAAGTCTTAATGTATTTCTGATAGAAGCTACATTATCATGCATAATCTGTGTCAGTAACTTCAAGTACTTTTGTGTACATTGCCTTTGTGTATGTAAATAGTCAGTAAAATCAACAAATTCATAGCTTAAGTTCAAAAGGCTCCAAGTCAGAACTCAGGAGATACAGTTCCCATTTCTTCCCATTGCCAAATTTTTGTGACCTCATTCAAATTACTTGATCTTTTGCTGTCTCAACTTAGTGCCTTTGGAATTATCATAAACCCGCTTATTTCTTCCCTAAACTTTATTGATTCATCTTTGAGGTATAAAAGATAACTACTAATTTTAAATATTCTCCCTAGCAGGGTTGGGAAGGAATGCCATCAACTTTGCAGCATCATTCAGAAAAGCTATTGAAGAGAAAAATGCAAAGGGTTCAGTTCAAAAGTAGAGATTGTATCATCATCTGCGCATTGAATAGTGATTCTTGTCAGTGTGTGACGTCAAGGAGAGATCCATAGACAATCATAAGTCTATGTAAACTTTATTGAATTGATCTTTTCAATATCTGCTTTCAACATTAGAAGATAGTTCTAGATATGCAACCACTTCATATTCTGACTACTAAATGCCATTTATATAGTTAAAATATAAGGTGACCAAAACTAAAAATCCAGGGATTTAGAAATTCTTTTATTGGGAAGAAGCTTTATGTTATAATGTTATATCTCAGACTTCTTCTGTTGAACTATAGAGTTAAGGAACAATTGGTTTTAAGCATATGTAAAATCTGGTCAGGAACGTGGTCAAAGATCTTCTTTTAAGCTAAGTCAGACTATGGTAATCTTCTGTGATATTAGAAAACCCTCTGTGCTGGAATGCTTTAAGAAAAGTTGACTGTTATTTTACACATTTCCTGTATAGAGCCACTAATGACCTTGTAGCAGCTTTTTCTAAGGTGAGACCGCACCTGGGGTACTGTGTCCAGTTGTGGCTCCTCAGTGCAAGAGAGACATGTACATACTGGACAGAGTGCAGCAAAGGGCCACAAAGATACAGGAACTGCACCACCTCTCCTGTAAGGAAAGGCTGAGAGAGCTGTGGCTGTTCAGCCTAGAGAAGAGAAGGCTCAGGGGGGATTTTATCAATGTATACAAATACCTGCAGGGAGCAGAGAAGGTAGAACCAGGCTCTTTTCTGTGGTGCCCAATGCCAGGACCAGAGGCAATGGGCACAAACTGAAACACAGGAGGTTCCTTCTCAACAGCAGGAAACACTTTTTTTGCTGTGAGAGTGACCGAGCACTGGCACAGGTTGGCCAGAGGGGCTGTGAAGTCTACTATGTCAGTGTCAGATCTGTGAGCAAGCCTGGGACAGCACCAAAGTGCCCTCAAAAGACTTCAGAGCGTAACTTCCAGAGGTCCCTTCCAACATCAGCTGTTCTGTGACTCTGTTAATGATTCATGAACAGTGACATTGCAGGACCAAATTAGTTATGCTTTCATGCTTTAAGATCTGAATCTCTGACATAGCTATACTAAATTGATGCATTAGCATAGGGAAGTGTGACTTAGCCATTTATGCATAGTTAAAATAGTACGAGGGCTAGGAACTTCTAGTTAAATTATCTGACCTTTCTGAATCTGTGTGTCAGTCAGTAGTTTGTCCAGCTGTATAGTCTGGCCTCTTAATCTTTAAAGGGCAGAATCCCGAGTTTCTGAGCAGATGCTGGGACAGTGCGGAAACTTGGGACCGTATTCAAGCAGTCTTACTGCAGGGGCATGCTCTGGCCATGTCCGTGTGTACCTTAGGACAGGCCCAGAGGGCAAAGCAGCCCTGTGTAATACCCCACTCCCTGTTGAAAGAAGATCAAGGCATAGGAACGGGGAGGCTGTTCTAGAGGATACAGCTGAACAGTGAGGAGAGCAGAACTGCAAAGTTTGTCAAGAGCAGTGATCGACCTGCTCCACAGTTTAGATGCATCCCAAGACAGATGGGATGTATGGAAAACCTGGCTGTTGATTTTGTTGATTACATAAGAGCTTTAAAGTATTGTTTGGAAAATCTAGTCCTAATCTAGTTCAAAATCAAGATACAGCTTTGTTTTACCTTTTTCATATGTTTTGTATTTTAATCATTGCAAAGTCTTTTTTTTTTTTTTTAAAGTTGCTTTATACATTTACAGAGAAGTTTTTTTGTGATGCTTATCACATGAACAAATGAAAATCTGCTTTTGATGAAGAGGACTGATGGTGCATTGTAAGTAAGGCCTTAGTTGCTTTTGTCTGTGGAGCTCTGTAAGCTTTCTCTTTCATTAACTTACAGTGAGATTTCTAACTGTTCTTCCTGTTAATATAAATTGTATGCATTGTCTAGGCCTCTAAAGAATAATCATAAGAATCTAATAATCCAATGTGCAACTGAAATCTAAAACACTGTCCATTTTATACTGTTTTATATTTTTCTATTTTAATGGGATTTTTTTTAGATTAGCTTAAAAGCCTTTTGTTGTATCTCTTCCTTGTCTCTGACTTCACCATGTCATTAAACACTGTGCACTCCATATTAGATACCAGGAAGTTACACTTTTCAAGGTTTTACAAACAGCAGACTTATTGTAATGTCACTCATTAACCAGTCATATGAGCTCTTAAAAGCCCACTTTCCATTTACACAGTACTGCTCCTCCCAAGCAGACTTTGAGAACCCTTGAATTCACCCTAGCTATGGCTGTATAGAATAAGTATGTGGTATTTATGCCTGTTCAATGAAGGGTTATGAAGTAAAGAATACAACTCTAAGTGTATTTATGAACATAAATATACTTAGTGACGTTTCATAGAATCATAGAATAGTTTGGGTTGGAAGGGACCTTTAAAACTTGTTGGGTTTTTTTTCTATCATTGAGGTTTTAAAGATGTGGCTATAAGATTGGTAAGTAATAATGCTGTGAAATAACAAAAATCCATTGTATAAATCATTCATCCCTTGGCACTGTATTATATACTCGCTGCATTGATTTGTGACAGCATCCAAACAGCATACAGAATAACATAATAGGTAACATAGTGGGTTTTAATACAGGTCACAAGCGTGCACTCGTAGGATGCCCTCAACCTTTCTTTTAAAGTCCGAGTCTATACAGATTTGTTACCTTTCAAGAGAATGCTCTCAACCCTTCTTCTAAAGTCAGGGTTTACTCAGATTTCTTATTTTTCAAACACATCTTTTGCAGCTTTGGCTATACAGTTATAATTTCATTAAAAGGGTCATGCAGAGAATTGCAGTGGGTTTTCTGGGTTGGTTTTGCCAATTTTTTCATAATTTTTTTTATATTGATTCTTCCAAATCTGTTTTTTGGTGATTGCGATAGTACTAAATATGAAAACATTCTGTAAAATACATTAATCAGTGAAGGAAAGGTGAAATGTCATTCATATCCATAGGAAATAATAGGTATTATTGTTATGATTAGGAAAACCCCAGAAAGCACTATTTAGTCAGGCTGTTTGTAGATAATGAAGACTATTGTTTAGTTTTCATTAGTGCAGTTGTTTGTATAAAGAGTATTGTGGTACTGCTGCCTTGGGTGCCTGGTTTCATTATTTCATGCTCACATTGCTTCTTATGTAGTAGACTTCTCTGTTACATACAACAAAATTGGGAAGTTCAAAGAACTGATTTTGCACATTCATTAAAGCAAGCACTTCACACTTGCACAGACCCCAAACTGATGGCACTTATATTTCTTCTTGGAAAGAAGAGAGGGTACGTAGCAGTGTCTTGTTGTGATATTATGGGAGAAAAGGCTTTTTTTTTTTTTTAATAAATCTTAGAAAAGTATTAATGAGATTTCATTCAGCTGGTCTAATAAAATTGTTCGATGGAACAGCTGTGAACTAGCAGCCGGGAAGATGACTTCCAAATGAATGTGAATAGACAAGATATTTAGCAGTGTCCTTAAAATTTGTTCAATTTGAAAGGTACACTTGGAAAGTGAGAGGATAAGCAATCAGAACAGTGAGATTAAATACTTTAAATTATTACAAATTCTTCTTCCTAGAGCGCACCAGGGAGACTCCAGTGTAAGCTAAAGTAAATGAGGGGGGTGGGGATGCAAGTGGAGCAACTTAAACCACTGGCTGCTTTGGTAGTGATGGCTTGTTAGCTACGCTATGGGGAATTTGTTTAGGAAGAGATTTTATGACAGCAAAACTTGGGTCCTAATGTTCTCAGTCCCCTTTTTATTTCCTTATTACAACAAATTCCCCTTCTTGCAGGATACTTAGTAGCTGCCTACCTGGTTTTACTCTAGTGGTGTTCAACCCACACAAGAACACAAGTATGTTTGGTCTAGACACAAAGAGCTGATTTTAGCAGCAAAGGATCAGAGGGAGAGGTGTTAAATAGTCTTTCAGATTTTGATTTCTTAAGGCCTGTGCTGTGTGATTTTACAGCTCTGTCTCTGGCCTTGCATTAACTGTTTTTCAGTTAACTCTGTAGTGGGGAGAAGCAGCTAAGTATGTTGACAAATTAATATTTTATCTTATGTATCTGTCTATATAGAGACAGACAAAAGTCTGTCCCTTGGACTATCTGGACTCAGAGATTCATGGGCGAGCAAGTCCAAGTGATTCTCTGTGCTCCAAAGTAACAAAGAGAACTCGGGGGGCTCCTACTGCCCCACTGCTCTTTCCCTTCTTAAGGGCACTGAGTGAAGTTATTTCCTCATATTTTGCTCAGAAACTTTGCAGACGTCCATGGCAGTGCAGCACCAGAGAACAGTGTGTTTCATTTCTAGCCAGCTGTTGAACCTCTCTCCAACCACTCACTTTAACAGGACTGTTAACGACTGTCAAAAATTTTCTAAAAACAGATTCCAGTACTGTAGTTTCAAACACTAAAGTGCACTAAAGGACTATATGCGTGGTAAAGATTATTTGTGAAACAGTGATTGTTAAAAATTGCAAAATAATTTTCACGTTGGACGAGTTTAAAACAAACAAACAAAAGAAACATATTCTCCTATTTCTCCCAAACAAATTAGATTCTCATGTGAGGTCTTTATGACCAGGTCCCTTTGTAATTTAAGGTATTATATATGTTTAGGGCAAAGTTGGGTAACTTGCCTGCATACCTCTTTTAAGAGTAACAAGCTTGGGATAGTAAGTTTGAAGTAAAAATACCAGTCTGGGAGTAGATCTAGATTTAGTGAGGAGTCCTCCAAATTGTTAAAAAAACCCCAAAAACTTATTTAAAAATTACTAAAATGTGGCTTAGAATAACAAGAGATACCCTAACTTTTCTAATCAGCTCAGACAATTTGACTGTGTAAGGACAGTTGTTTTTTTCTGACATCTGATGGTGACCTTGAATATTGGTAAAGCTCCTTCTTTTCACAAAAAATTACTTTGCCACTGTTGCGCAATATCCAGTGTGTTGGACCCTGCCTCTGCAAGCCTGAGCACATTCTCTGCACGTTCAGAATTGCCACTGGAATAATCCCGCCTCCTTCCAAAGCCTCTGCATATCCAGTGTCAGAGCCTGTTATGTCCACTGCTGCCACGCTGGCTAGTGGACGAAGCAGAGAGAGAACATCAGTGTCCGTCTGTGGTGTTCCTTAGTGGCTGCTGCTGAGAAGTCTGAAGTCGAGTTTGGTATCTGTGGTTTAAGCTATAACTAAGATGAATCCTTAACATTAAAGATAGGTAGGTAAGCAGAGGAGGAAAGAGGTGGTAAAGAAAAGCGATCTCTGTTTAACTCAGGAAGGCTTCTAATGCTCTTATCTATAAATGTTAAACTGTTTTTAGGAGACTCTTGGTTTTTTGTACAAATCTTTGAATAGCTCAGCTACCCTGCCCTACCCAGGATTTTCAGCAAATAAAACTATAGTTTCAAAGACGTAGATTCTCTCACATTTCATTCTTAAACTGTATTTCAGCTCTGTGTTGCATAGCTTTCCCTTTTCAGGTCTAGTTCTGGGAGTTTTTGAGATACCACCATTTGGAAATCTGCTTTAAAGATTAAAGTAGATATCAGTAATAAAATGTTGATGTTACTTCCACTCATGTTGTTAAAAAATTTTGGTATTCCCCTAAAGTTTGTGATTCAGAGCTTTGCTGTGCTACTGCTTCTTTTGCATTCCTCTCTGCAAAGTAATTGATAGCCTGACCTGGTTACCTTGCAAATCCTGTTGTGTGTCATGTTAACGTCCTCACAGAATCATATGTATGCATGCAGACTTTCTCACAGGATTAAGTATTCTGGGTTTGGCCAGAAGTTGTCTCACTGATCTATTGTCCTTTGTCTAACACCTGGATCATAGCAGGAACAAGCCCTGAAGAGCTGTGAGGTTGTGCAGACACAAAGATTTCACAGAAGCTGAGAATCCAGTCTGATAGATTTACATCCACATAAACAAAGCCAAAAGTTTGTTTTAGTGGGATTACTCCTGTAGAAAGGTATTTCTCAGTACGACTTGACCTTGTGCAGTGGGGCAGTATAAACTCCCTAGGATGTTGGTGAAGTGTGGTTGATTAGAACTGAAATGACATGCTGTAGGGACTAAGCTATCGCCGATATGGGTAAGATACTGTATAAAGATGGTGGAATAGGCACTTTAATCCCCTCTGACTTGTTAAGAAGTAAATTAATGAAATGCAGATCATCTTTCATTTCAATGTAGTTTGGTTAAAAAGTTTAATGTATTCTTGGCTTGCCTTGTTTTATTGTTACACATAATTGCCAAGGATTTTTTTTTTTAAATTCTCTTTGATATGGTCCTAAAAAGATCAAAAAAAAAAAAAAATTGATCCGATGAGCACGACAGTCAGTCAGTAGTAGAATAAGCTGTACTTAAACATTTGATTTTCTGAATGACATACCTTTCACTTTGTGTCTTGTTCCCATGCAAACAGAAAATACTGTTTATGTTGTATAAGCAATTTCTTAGTCTCCTATTCCTATTAGAAGATATGAACAAAGTCTATTAAGGGATGTGTACTCTACTGAAGGCCCACAGTGCCCAGGAAGGTGCTAATGGGCTCCTGTGAGTCCCAAGCTGTTGCAAAACACACTTTCTAGTTATCGTGTTTAGTAGAAAACAAACATAAATAAGAAAGCAGCAGAATTACATAAGAAATTAAGCAGGAATGAAAGTGAACTTCTAGCTTTCCTCATCTGTGGAAAGGCCATCTGATTTGTTTTTTTTACTGCCTGCAAATATGCTCAGTCTGTTTTTAAAAAGGTGGTGGTGCTTCCTCGGACCACAAGCTGTTTTTAAAACTCTCTGAAGTGCCAGAATATTGCTGAATGAAGCTAGACGTCAAGTGTCACTATCTGAGTGTTGTTTCTTATTCTTGCCTTTATAGTTTATTAGAGACATACAAAGGTGTCATGGTTTCAGCCCAGCCGGTAACAAGGGACCACGCAGCTGCTCGCTCACTGCCCACCCCCTCCCCTGGCCACGGTGGGTTGAGCAGAAAATATAAAGGCAGGCTCATGGGTCGAGATAAGGACTGGGAGGGATCACTCCCCACTTATGGTCACAGGCAAAAGACAGGCTCAACTTGGGGAAGAAACAAAATCAATTTAATTTACTACAAATCAAATCAAAACCAAGGATATTAGGAAGGAAAACCAAACCTCAGAACACCTTCCCCCCCACCCCTCCCTCCTTCCTGGCCCAACTCTAGTCCCCAGTTCTCTCTCCCTCCTCCCCCCGGCGGTGCAGGGGAACAGGGGATGGGGGTTGAGTCAGCTCGCCACACCTTGTCTCTGCCACTCCTTCCTCCNGGCTTTCCCATGGAGTCACGGCCATCTTGGAGGGCCTCTGCTCTCCTGCTCCCCTCCCTGGGCTGCAGGGGGACAGCCTGCCTTCTCACCACAGGCTGCAGGGCCACCAGCCTCCTTAGGCGCCTCCTCCTCCCCCTCCTTCTTCACTGACCTCGGTATCTGCAAAGGTGTTCCTCTCACGTTCTAACCCCACTACTACCCACTGCAGGTTCCCCTTCTTAAATCTGTTCTCCCAGAGGCGCTACCGCTGTCACTGACTGGGTCGGCCTGGGCCAGAGGTGGGTCTGACTTGGAGCCAGGGGAGCTTCCAGCAGCTTCTCACAGGAGCCACCCCTGCAGCCCCTCCCCCACTACCAAAAAAACCCCATGCCACACAAACCCATAACACAAGGCAAGGCTGATTCCAGAGATACAATAGTGTTGGGGAGCAGGGCGGCTGAAAAAAACAACTTCATTTCTTGTGTGTGAACAAATGGGGCTTGTAATCTACACTTCTGGCTGTATGGAGCAGAAGGCATTGTCACAGGACTTAAGGGCATATAAACTGCAGCTTAATGAGTTAATGCATTCACCTGAGCTGTCAGAACTGACTTGGGGTATGATACTAGCCCAAGGCAAGCGATGTACATAGTGCCTGCCTATGGGATCTTCTGTAGTATTTCCAGATCATAGAATCACAGAATCATTTAGGTTGGAAAAGACCTTTATCATCAAGTCCAACCATCAACCATGCCCACTAAACCATGTCCTGAAGTGCCTTGTCTACATGTTTGTTGAATACCTCCAGGGATGGTGGCTCGACCACTTCCCTGGGCAGCCTGTTCCAATGCCTAACAACCCTTTCAGTGAAGAAATTTTTCCTAATATCCAATCTAAACCTCCCCTGCCGCAACTTGAGGCCATTTCCTCTCATCACATCACCAGCCACCTGGCAGAAGAGACCAGCACCCACAGATCCTTGACATTGCAGATCCACTGGAGCAACAGTGGTAAGACTCCAGAGGTGGTTTATTTTTTTACATGTAAGGAAGTAGTGTGAAACACTGCTGCTGTGCTCCTGGTCTTGGCAGATCAAAGGCAGCCTTTTCCTAATGGAGAGGGTAGGTTTGTCTGCAGTTTTCTTCCACAAGGGAGGCCAGTTATTTAGGTTAATTAGAGTAAAGTTATATTACTAGCGAAAAATTAAATAATAACCAGAGGGTATGAAGGTATGGGTTTTAGTGATGCAGTACTTCAGACAGATGAGAGACACCAAGGCATTTTTCTTTCTTGTGGTGGACTGCATAGCTTTCATTTGTAAACTTACACTTTTCCTTGATTTTTGTAAAAATTTTTTTGGCAGGGGGGTGAGGGGCGGGGTGGGGGAAGAAGAAATGAGGAAGATAATTCTAAAGAAGATTGATCATGGCAAAACTAGAACTGTTTCAACTTCGCTAGTTTTCTGTTGGATACTTTTTTACTCTACTGAGTAAGTTTGGTATGTTTGCTTTCCACTTACGTTAGTGTCTAGAAATAAATGTGTAGAGATGATATTCCAGCTAAGATCACACTTTAATGAGTAACTTACTGTACACTTGGTGATCATTAGCAGAGATTAAACTATCAGTCAAAATCTGCAGTGCAACTCATTATTTTGTATACAGCAGCTGTGTGATCTGATACTAGACTTTTAATTTTTTTATTTATCAATATACACATTTCTATGTATTCATCCAAAATATGGGTGTTTCTTATTTGAAAAATGATTGTGCAAAAGTGTCACTTTCATTATTTCTACAGTCACAGCTGTCTAGCACATTTGGTTTCAGTGAACCTGACAGTCTCCAACCAGAATTCAGTTCATGGTGACAGAGTTAACTCAGTTTCAGTTACAAAAATTACTAGTGCTGCTAAAAGGCTAGGCAGATGTTAGCTGTCATTTGGACAAGTAGCCTGGTGAAAATCACAGATCTAGTTGATTGTTCATCAGCAGGAGCATGACCGTTAGGACAACTGCAGCTTTTCTGCCTCTGTTTACTTAAGGACTTTAGCATGAAACTAACATGTAATTCTGTATTAGTCATGTCATCCTTGTGCCAAATCAAACAGTAGATTTCAGGTTTGAATGCCAAAACTTTTGTTTCAGGAAGAAAGGTTTGATGTGAGGATGTTTAAGAAATTTATAGATCATGCTTTAGTTATGTTATGTTTAGTTAGTAGGTTGGGGGTGGTTAATGATGCCCTTTGGATTTTTGCCTGCTCCAAAAAAGAATCAGCAGTTGAATGAGATGTGTAAGAAATTTTGAGAAGATTGCCTGAAGGGGAAGGTTGTTGCAGAGATAAAAGAAGTATAGGACATCCTCACAACTTGATCATGCTGCTGTGTGAACTAAAAATGACAGGGTGGGGGGAGGGAGTAAAATGGCAGACAATAAGAGCCAGATTAACAAAGAAATTAAGAATATTGGGAGAGGTATCAATAACGTGACTGAGTGCTTAAAAACAGGTATTTATTACTATTTGAGATTGCCTAGGATATTAAAGTCATTCAGGTAGGGCTGGCAGATGGCACAAGACCTAGAAGTGTGTACTTTTCAACAGTGAAATCTGGAAGTTGGGCAGAAACTCCCAAAATAGCTTTTGGATGACTAATTGAATCATAGCTGTACTATCAACTGCCTTCAGAGAGTTGGGTATCCAAATGTTTGGGTGAATTCAGCTTCGTTTCCTGTAGTGTCCTATGTTCGTCAGAATTTTGTTCTTCAGAGTTTTGTTCCAGCTCTGGAATGCATCTACAATATATTACATCATGGTCCTACAAAACCAAGCTGCATAAATGTCAACTTTTCACAATTTGCTTCCATTGGGGTAAGTTGGGGCTGTTAGAGGTATTGTATTTTATTACTGATTAGTTGGGGAGATAAGGAGAGAATGGGTTTAGGTGGAATATGTTAAATATCATGGGTGAGAAATTGCTGTCTGATCCCAGACGGGACTATTAAAAGATGCTTTATTTTTCCTCCAGAGTGAGGTGCTCAGCTTCTGAGCTGTTCACCTTAATTTAAGGTCCAGAAAGTTTCCTTAGTATAGCATAGTTAATGTAAAAACAGTATTAGTCAAGTTAATAGAAAATTATAGATACAGCTGCACTCTCATCCCAAGCACAACTGGTCATGTGTGGGATAGTGGAAAAAATGATGCATACTGAATTCTTAAGTTCTAGTTGTTTCCAAATAGTCCACCTTAAAAAAAAAACCAAAAACATTCATTCTGAAAGTGCGGTCGTGCACGCACCCTGGAACTGCTGTCACAGCAGGAAGAGCCTAATTTGAACAGCTTGAGTAGCATGATTGCTCACAGCATTGCAGCAGACTGTAGGTCAGTCCTCTCAAGGTCTCACAGCAGCATTTTGTTTAGGTTTTTTTTTTTTCTTCCAGGGAACTATGATGTGTAGGCAAGCT
>VYZV01001535.1:30984-43224 GCA_013401275.1 Pandion haliaetus | reverse complement strand
CTTGGAATCAGAGCATCTTCTACCTGCCCAGTAACATTTGAAAATGTTAAGGTATTGTAAGTTGTTTAGCTAGTGAAGCATAATTTGTGTATAATTGGAACTTGACCACATATAAGGAAAGAATGTTAGCTAAATTCCTAGTATATTTTTTTTCCTTAGACATACTGATTGTTTGGCATATTTTAACTTTATCCTCCCTATTCTTTCACAGAAGTCTTGAGGGGGGTTGGGTTTCTTAAATTTTGATACAGTTTTTCTAAATCATCAGTTTATAATCACATGTATCAGAAAATGTTCTAATCAGATATTTTAGGAATCAAATGTCTGGTTTATGTTTTATGCCTTCACTTACAAGAAACATTAAATAAAACATGTACACTGATTCACCTGCGATCCATACCAGCAGTTGCAAAGCAGCATAGAAGAGGAATAATTGAGTGGTTTTATTCTTTAGGTTCCTGAGACCAATATCCTGGGACAGGTTGGACAAGGCTATAAGTATGCAATTGGAATGCTAAATACTGGCAGAATAGGTATCGCTGCACAGGTGGGTAATTTTGTTTAATACTGAATACCACCAGTATATAACTTTGAATTTGTATTGACATTACAAAATATTTAAAGCTAGTAAGAATAAACTTTAGAACTTTATTAAAAACTAAATTGCCACTAGATGTCACTATTCCTGTATCTAAGTTACAGAAAAATAGTGAAACAACTGTAAATGGTAAAATTCTCCTCTGGTGACATAACCAATAGATTTAGAAAACACTAAATGGCAGTTATTTTGTCTTTGATGGTTAACTTATTGCTACTAAAATATATCAACATTTTTATCTTCCATTATGCAAATTTATTTTACAAAGAAAATTTGGAAAATACAACACACTGAAATGTATAATATTAATACTTCCAGCTGTGATTGTATGGGATTGCCAAATGTGACCTTATGCTAACTGATGTTTTCCCAAGTATTTATTTTTAAAAGTCATCTTATTTTTAAAATAAATATGGTTTTTTAATAGCAGAAGTATCCTAGTTCATTGCTGTGTTTGAAAATTGTGCCTTATGGCATCTTAGGGGAAAATATTTGCTGACCTTGGAGTTATTTCAAAATGCTGTATTTTGTTATAAACTCAATTTGGATCTCAGATTGCTGCCAGTTTCAGTGGAAATCAGGCTCAGTCCTATAATAAAATGACTTATGATGAGTTTTTGTATTTTTAATTTACTTTTGAAAGTAATCTTTTTTTTGTTTCTACTTTGTTGTGGATGTAATTGTGCTGTATAGAGTGTAACATGTCTATACTACCAATCTCCCATATCTTTTGCCCTAGTTTGCAGACAGACCAGAAGTAATCATCGTCATGAAATTTAGACTTTCCACATGGCAGTATACTATGCTGCTAAATGGCTGATGGTTGGCTTTTCCATCATTTCTACAGATTATCTGTGATTAAACTTCATCTGATACGGCATTTAAAAAACTAGGGCTGTGGGCCCCATTGTTCCCATAGGTATAAATAATATAGAGGCTCTGGCCGTAAAGTACATGGTCTGGATTTTACTCTTAATTACTCCAAGTTACAGTTATAACCTAATTAAAAGTTAAGGTCAGGTAGTTGTTCTATCTTAGTTACTACTTTCGTGGCACCTTCAAATGAAGGGAAATGGACTTGAATGGACAAGAACAGCAGTTCTAAAGCCCTGTAGTACTGAATTTATTTTTGTAGCAGTAATAGTTTTAAAAGATAATGAACATCTTATAAAATGTAATTGTGGCTATGAAAACAGTTTCAGATAGTTTAGTGCAAGGTAGCTGCATATATTGTTACAGGTGCTGAAGTTGATACACTGGGTTTGTCTGAGTTTATATAAGAAGGCAGCAAATCTGGTAATACAGCTACTTAACAGCAGACTGTATTATTTTCTTATGTTCTTTTCCCACATACTCATTTTCCTATGTATTGTGGGTTTTTTTCTAGAACCTTAAATGACTAAGGAGTAGATGTCTGAACCCAGTCAGTCATGTTTTTACTTTCTTGGGGTCCTTGGCTTTCAGCTTAGTATGTGGGTCTATCCAAAAATACCCATATACTATTGTACATCATTAAAAGTAGTTTAAGCTGCTTGATATGACAGCTAGCTGCCACATTGTAGTATCGCATCTTGACTTAGAAAAGTTTTATGAGATTCCAATTTTACCATATACTGTTACCTTGCTTTTTGATAGTTCTTCATGCCATTCATTTCCGCTCCCCCTTTTTTTTAACTTGTTTGATGCTTCCCCTAATCTAATTTCCTCTTTTTTTTTTCCTAGGAAAGAAACTAGATAGAAAGAATGCATTCAGGTGGATGGTAGTTAAATAATGAAACCAACTGATCTTATTTACTAATCGCTATATATTCCAAGATAAATGAGAGGCAGGGTCCTTTCTTTACTGTGTTGTTTGGAATGGAATACACTTCTCAAAATTTAGTAGTTAAAAAAAGGTAAAACTACTTTGCTTTCCAGATTTCATAATGTTTCTTAAGGCTAACAAATCAGACACTAGCATAGATGCGAGTTACTTCTTTATAAATGTTTGTATGTAGTTTTCTCAGATGTTATCCTCCAGGATAACAATTGTGTTTTGCTGTCTTTGCTGCTGAGTGAAGAGAGTGTGTGAAAAGACAATGGGTCTTCTAAAATTGTTCTGTTGAGTTGGTGGTTTTTTCAAAAATACTGGAACAAATGTTATCACTCCTTCCACTATATTAATTTTCTAACTTCTGAAGTACATTGCTAATTCTGACAGTCTAGTGTCTTCTATAAAATGAGAAACTATTTTGATTATGAAAATAGCGTTGAATAATCATCCAAATTATTTTTCCTTTAATGGCATAATGTAGCTCTATAGATCTTTAGTTTACAGTAATTTTCCCGTGTAATTAAGAATTTTGCCAGAAACGCTTAGTATTTGTGCAACCACATTTGACCCATAAGTTCTGTTCAAAAATTAGCATTTTCACAAATATTTTGCCTTTAGCAAGAAAGTTTCTTTCAGGAATGTAATAGTATGGAATAGGCTTATTCCTAAAAATTTGTTTATTTTTTTGTCCTAACTCATCTCAGTATGTCTTATTTCTTACAGATGTTAGGACTGGCACAGGGGTGTTTTGACTGTACAATTCCCTATACAAAGGAGAGAGTCCAGTTTGGGAAAAGTGTATTCGATTTCCAGGTACTTGTTAATGAACACATGGGAAGTGTCCTCCAAGAGAGTAGTAGTTGCCACAGCAGGTGAAGTCAGTAAAATGAGCAATCTGATTTGCATAATTTGTGCTCCACCTTGTGTCATGTCTCTACTTCTCAATGTTTGAGAATTTTTCAAAAGAATTCTGGATGACCATTCATCTGCCACATAAAATATATAAATTCAGTGCTATATGCCTTTACAAGTGCCATATAAATAATTTAAAAATTCAAAACATTATTAACATAACTCCTTTTGCTTGATAATATATTCACTGCCTTTGAAAATAATATTCATGGAACTCCTTTCTCATCTGATTTTAATATCACAGTATGTTGAGTGTGTTCCAGTTTTTACACCCTTTCATGAGGTGTAGGGGAAGGCCTTTTTCTGGAGACACTAGAAATTATAAAAAGATGAGGAAAACTGATTGAATTATTAGATTTCCTGTGTTATACAAAGACATTTAGTTTTCATGATAATATCTGTATCTTAAAATGAAAAAGACTCTTTGTTGCAAAAATGATGTATAGTTTAATAAGGAAGATATATAATTGTAATTACTATAGTAATTTTCTTGTTAAAAGAAACCTACATCTCGGCTGAAGAGAAGGAACATTAGTACTACTCATAATTTATACAAATTTTAGGAAGCACCCACAGATATCTAGGAAATTATTGGAACTGCGTCTTTTGAATGGGAAATGGAATTTATAATTGCCAAATCATTTTGTTATTTTGACCTGCATTTATATTTTTGCAAATTTTAGGGAACAGTGTTAATGTTCTAATAAGATGAAAGATTTCATTGTGTTTTAGGAGCAAGTTAGGCTACTAAATGTTCATTTTCAGTCATCATAACGTTTGGGTCTCCTTAAATAAACCTATTCTTTTGTAATACCTACCATTCAGATGTGCGCTCCATCACCTTTTTCCTTCCCTTTGAATTCATTCATCAGTCATGTCCTCTATACTTTAATGCTGATCCTAACTCTTGTCTCATAGCTATGGAACGTTGGAAGAAGTGGTTGTCACCTTGCTAGTTCTCTCCACTTTATTTAAGAGCTACTTTTTTGAAGTCTTTCTCTGTTAAGCTCATCAGGGAACTAGACTTGTTAATATATGAATGTTCTCAATAGACAGCTGCAAAATAAAAATACAAGTTTGACCTATGCGTGTCTCTGCAGTGCTGAGGAGAATGTTAAGATTTGGCTGAAATTTTCCTTGATATTCATGGGTGCACATAGGTTCCTGTTGAACTCTCCTGTCTAGCCAGTCAGGCAAGAAGTTCCCCAGTACTCCTGGATCCAAGAAGAGGGAAGGAGAAAATGGGAGTGCAGTTCCTAAAAGGACTTTGGTAGCCCAGAGGTTTTCCAACGTGGATGTCATAGATGCAGAGACGTGCAGAATTACTAGTCCATCTAGATTTTGTATTTTAATTTTAGAGTGTAGGTATGTTCCTTGGTGAAAAGAATGGTTCTTGCTAGAAATTCCACTTGAGTACTAGATACTGGTTCCGTCTGACTTGCGGCATGCTTATTACAGGGGATGCAACATCAGATAGCTCAGGTGGCCACGCAGTTGGAGGCAGCAAGGTTGCTGACCTACAATGCAGCCCGTCTTGCGGAAACAGGAAGGCCATTCATAAAGGAGGCCAGCATGGCCAAATACTACGCTGCTGAGGTAACTTACAGTCTCTTTATTCAGTGGATTTATTTCACTGGTGTTTAAACATTTCTTCTGTTACTGAATGTATAACTTTTAATTAATGTTTTGCTGTGAGATCTATGGATGTACTTTTACCTTGTTTCTCATTCTCAGTCTGTGTACGGAATGTCAAGTAGGCCACCGAAGAATGAACTGCTCATGCACCTACATAAAAATCTGAAAAACAAGCAACAACATTAAAAGAGAAAGTGAATTAGTATTTTCACTCATCTAGAGAGATTTCATTTTCTCAGAATTCTCTTTTTGTGGCTGAATGAGACTTCATTTGTGACCATTTCAACTCTGCTGGTCACAACTGTGGGTCTTAATATCAAAACTGGATTGCTTCTGCCTCTGTGTAATTGCTGTCTTGCATACCACTGCTAGTCTTTTTTATAGTGCAGCATATGAACTATTGCAATAACGGTTAGTGAATTCTTGATGTCTTCTGATTTAGAAAAATGTCATTTTTATTCTAAAATAACTTGCATAAATAAGATGAATACAACAACATCAGTCTTTCCTCTTCCCACTTGTTCTGGTAACTGCTTTAATAGCTGGTTTGTTTTTACTTTAAATAGCTACAAAGAATAAAATTTACTACCACCTGCATGAAGTTGAATCCTGAAATTGTAACTGAAACTATTTTTACAGGTTGCAACACTGACGACTAGTAAATGTATTGAATGGATGGGTGGCGTTGGATTCACAAAAAATTATCCAATAGAAAAGTACTATCGTGACTGCAAGATAGGTGAGTGATAGTTTCTTAACAAGTGTTTCTTGTAGTATTAGTAGTACTGAAGTTTCAGGGTGAATGACTGGCTATTCTTTTAAGATATTTTTCTGTGAGACTGTAATCAACACTGATTCAAAGGCTCAGATATAAGAAGGTAAATCTTGAGGTATAAATACCTGTGTGTGTAAGGCTAGTTAAAGTGTTTAATTGGATACCAATAAAATACAGACAAACACATTTTGTCCCATTCTATTAAGAAAATTCCAGT
The DNA here is from genome assembly GCA_013401275.1 of Pandion haliaetus. Classification (NCBI taxonomy): domain Eukaryota; kingdom Metazoa; phylum Chordata; class Aves; order Accipitriformes; family Pandionidae; genus Pandion; species Pandion haliaetus. Next base: position 37,274 of record VYZV01001535.1, on the reverse strand, counting down.
TCAAAAAAATTGAAAATACTTTCTTTGGCTTTAAAATCTGAATCTATGTGGAGTTTTACTTTCAAGACTCCCTTGTTTACTAGTATAATTCTTGGGCCTAACAGTTTGACATTTCTAACAATATTACCCTTTGACTTTTATTGCTGATAGCATTTGTAAATACTTAATTTTTGTGGTTATTTAGGAATTGCTTTTCAGAAAAAGGTCTTGTCATTATATTGTACCAGCAGAAGAGTATTTTAATTGTTGCAGAGAATAAAATATGAACGTTTATGTAAATAATTCTGTTTCTAGAACTTGCTCAGTAAAGCTTCACTTCATAATTGTAAATGTTCTGACTGGACTGTTAGAACGATATCTTGGTCTCTCTTCATATACTCACTGTGTTTTTATAGTCTTCTAATTTATTTTCTTCTGATTTCAGGTACAATATATGAAGGAACTTCAAATATCCAGTTGAGCACCATTGCAAAAAGCTTAGCGCAGGAGTACTGAAACCATAAGGACTTCTTGACTGTTAACAGAAATTATGTCCCTGAACATTCATTGTGAATTACATATTTATTTGTAATTATAAATACCATTAATGACATCAGAAATAAGAATACATCATCACAGATGAAATCATAAGGAAAACCATGAATTCCCCATTTCAGGACAGTGAGTGTGTAATTCATACAAAATCATGAATTCCACTTTCAAATCCAAATCATTGGGTTAAAAGTATCTCTTTCTACCCAAGAGACTTCTAAGCTAACACATTGGCTGAAATTATTTTGTTGCCATAGGTTATGCAAGCAGTGTATCTCCACTTTTAGATTTCAGAGTGAAAACAGAAGCCAAATCCTTGGCTTGTCTGGTGTGAAAGGTTCTGTTAAGCCACCTGGGAGAAAGGACTTTACACGTGCAGCAGAACTGTTGTATGGCGTGAAGCTGCTGTTTGTTCATAGTGCCCTTTATTAGCATGGGGTACAGGAGAGGCATGTGGAAAGAGATAAAGTGATGGTTTCCTCTCTCCCAGGTGGAGCGATGTCTGTGGAGCTGCTGTAATTGGAGTAATTTTTATAGCAGCCCTTAGTGTGTTCTTAAGTATATCTTGGTAATTAAGCCCTTCCAGCCCCAATTTGTAGTACTGAAAGGTGGATATTATCTACCTCCCTTTCCAGCCTTCTCAGCTGTTAAGGGTTTTAATCTAAGAGGTTATTTATAGTTCTCCTTTCATAAAAGGTTGAGTTGAAATCTTTGTGAAATGGCGTTAAAAAAGCTCTAGTAGTTCTGCACAAAGACAGAGATATAAGCTAGGTAATAGGAATGCTGTGATACTACCTCACAGTGGCCTTTCCATGTTCAATGCGTTTTATAAACTTTAATCCTCAGAGCCTTCCTGGGAGGTAGGGAGGGACCGTTAATTTGCAGCCTAGAAAACTCACTCATGGAAGTTAGTGGTTCTCTAGTGAAGTTTTTTTCTTTTTGAGCGGGGGGGTGGGGGAGTGGGTTAAGAAGTATTTTCTTTTTTATCCCTCTTTGTTTACTTTAAAATTAGACATTTTATTTACGGCAGAAACCTCTTCAGTGCTGGAGAACTAATTAACTAAGAATCAAGAGACGGAAAGCTTAATATATGAAAAATCATAATTGCTGTAATTGGCAATTTGTTTCAAGTGTTTTTGGGAGGGAAGGATTGGTTTTCTGGTTTTGGCTGACTTAGAAGTATCTCATTTTTAAGCTTCCTGCTCACTAATGATTCACTTTGAGTGGAGCTTAGACTGTGACAGTCTGAGACTCCCAAGGCATTTTGTAGCAAAACTAGAGTAAATGACACTTAAGTATGATTTTGTAAAACAGGCAGACTGCAGTGCCTTATACAAAGAAACAAGCAAGGAGGAAAAGCACTATTAAAAAGTTTTCTGAATTTCTGTTTGCTTAAAAAAGAAGTAACTACTTTAGTGAATTAATCCCCCCACATATACGCTTTGCCTGTTGATAGGCGAAGAATTAATGTAGTAATTATCCTTATGCCAATAAAAGAGCCCCTCCCATATAATTTTGATCAACAGCTTTGAGATTTTCAAAAATACAAGAGTAGGAGGGTGGACTGGATGATTTCTGAAGTTTTCTTCTAGCGTTGTTATTTTATCATCATCATATTAATGCATTTCAGGTTGTTTGCAGGCTTTCTTTCAGCTGAATTGAAATGGCGGAGGAGATTGTTAGACTAGAATTAAGACTACAGACACTGCAACAGTTAACTACAGTTATTCTGCTCAACATAGTCTATCTGTGAGTCTAAAATGATTATAACCATACTACAAAATGCTTGCATTAACGTTGATTAATGTGATGAGTTGTGCTAATGTGAGGCAGTCCCTATCTGCTGTACTTCAACCTGCTTTGCTAACACAAGTATCAGCAGAGATCAGGTTTTGATTCATACTTTTTAGTAGTTCTCCTAGTTTGAGATACTATCTTGGCTTCTGCAGTTTTGCATGAGGCTAGGAAGCAAGTGGCAATACTTAACTGACTTAATAAAATGCTAAAAGCAAACCCTTTGTGGAGGAAAGTGCAGATCTCTTTGAAGGACTGTTAAGGGCTGGATATCCATGATTATGTAAAAGGACTCTCTCTTTGTGTAGAACTGTGTCAGGTATCCATTTGAAAAAATAATCAGGAAAAAATCAAAATAGTGTGATTTCCTACAGTCTGAATTCAGATGCCTTAGTCCAGGAAACAACCTGAACAGCCTCATCAGCTACTCAACAGTTCTTCTCAGAAAAGCAAGGTCAAGCCTTTAACTAATGTTACAGCTGTAAATATTTCACATCTCAGTTCTGTATGCTGTATTCTATACACAATAACTTTTGAAAGAAATGTATGTATTGTATTTGATTTTTGTCTACAAAATTCTGTGGAGGAATAAGTGCACAAATTAATTACAACCACTGAGTTTCATTGTTGTTTTAAAAGGGCACATGCCACTGTGGAGAGCGTTAGCTTTTCTGGTTGCTGATTCTAGGAAGAGTTAACTTGTTTCATCCCCTTAAGTCTGATTCCATTGCTGCACTAAGTGCAGATGTTGGTTTAGCAATAAGATGTGCTGTGCCATTGTCCAGGAGCTGTTAAGAGCTGCTTGCACTCCCCACCCCCTGTTCCATGTGGGACAAGCATTTATGGATTGTCATAAATTGCATTTCTACATTTGGCACTGAGGGCACAGGACTGTTGCTGGTGGCTGGCTGCACCAGTAGGTGTAGGGCTGCAGAGCTGGCATTGTGAACGCTGTGAGGCTTTCTGTGCTAATGACAGGACTCAAAGCTCCTTTATACTCAATATGTATTTATATTACTGAGTTTTCCCTTTATATGCCCATAGTCAGCCCAGTCAATCTAGTCTATTGCCCTGGAACAGCATCTTCAGTATTAAATGATACATCTGAGCTTCCCTGGTTAGAAGAAAAGACCTGTATTGAGAATGTATTAAAAAGTGCCCAAATTTGGTATTTGACTTGATGCAGTGCTAATCTTGTGTATCAGGTGATGGTTTTCTAATAATCTGTCATTTGAAATTTTTCCTAGATCTTGCAATTTTTGTACTGGGACAGAATGACTATATCATCTGTCAGGTTTCTTTAGTATTATTCTGGTTTGTGATAAAGGTCTGAGGCAGATTTCCACAGAAGGGTTTAATTGCTACTTGGGAAATACTCAAATACAACATTTTATATGATGTTTTCTGTGCTGTTGTTCTTTCTTCCATATTTTCTTTTCCCCGTATAAAGATTGTGTTAGAAAAGGCTTACATGAAATATGAAGTAATTGTTCATTGGGAGCCTTTTGCTATGTAAAGAATTTTCTAATTAACATGTTAACACATTTCCATTTGGAAATCTTTTGGTAAGAGACACATTTCAAGTTCTTTCTACCAAGCTAAGCTTGATTTGAAACACAGTCCACTTCGAAAGCAGCTGTTTGCCTTTCCTGAGCTTGCTTATTGGGTACATGAAAGCTGAAGAAATGTTTTTCCTCAACCCCAGAACGTATCAGTGTACCAATGTGATAGATCTTCTCCCAAGAGAATTACGTGAAAGTGGTTAAGAGCTACCACAAATACTTCATAAATATTTACCTGTTATCACCGTGCAAACTGTTGGCGGAGGCACAAATCAAGTGAGAGCTAACAGGCAGATGAATACGTATTGTACGATTCCCAAAGAATTTTCACACAATTTGTCATTTTATGTTGTGTTGAAATACAGTCGTTGCAGAGCGTTTTGCAAGCAGTTGTCTTCTCTGAAGTGTGACTCCTTGGTCGAGGTCCAGGTGGGGAGACATGGCTAGGAGTCTTACTTTTCTGGATTTGACTGTCTATAGAGTTATGTAGCATGGTTGATTTTACTCACAGGTGAGAGGAAGCAAGAGTTCTTTCCGAGTCCACAGCAGCGACAGTCAAATAGCAATGCATAGTGAATCCAGAGTTCAACTGACGAACAGGATTTACAATCGTTATTTTAGTTAAATATGCCAGTTGTAAGATTAGTTGCTATAATTAACAAAGTCCAGCTTAGCGCCATTGAGGGAATTTCTCATTATCCGATACTAGAGACATTATTAAGCTGCTTTGAAATCTTGGCGTTTATTATCCTCTAAAAATACTTTGTTCATGTGCAATAACTGTCTAATACATGAGGTAACTAGAACTAACCAGTGTGTTTCGTAATAGCGCTTGTTTCATAGATCAGAGCATTCAAATGTTGATTCCTGTTGGTATATTAATGTTCAAAAGAACATGCAATGTATAATGTAACATTTTTTCTGATAAAATATTCTAAAATGTAAATCAAAAATACGTACAGTCTTAAATAAGCAGTAATAGCATTTTTATATATTCTTCTGTCTTTCAAGATCATTTGGACTTACATCTTTCTGAAACTATTCTTCCTCTGTGTGTCTTAGTAGCTGTAGAGCTACTAGTACTGGAGGGCTATACATATAAAAAAATCTCAAGGTGACTTCACAAAAGATCCTAAAGAAAAAGCACTCCCCACCTGACAGAAAACTGTGTCTTAATAGCCAAGTATCCAGCACTTTCAGAACTGGATTTATTTAATATACACAGTGAGGACTTCTGGACATGCAGAAAAATTTGTTCGTCAAACATTTTGCAGGGATCTCTGAAGAAAGGAAAGCTATTACAAGCTGTAACCACTCTCTTACAATAAAAAAATAATCAAATAACGAGAGGAAAACCTAAAACAGAGCAATAAATCCCCAACTTCCACAGTGCTAGTTTGTGTATTTGGGAGTCACCTAACCAGGAAATTAACATATATGGACTGAAATTAAATTCTGCTGTCTAACTAGCCAGACCTGGAGGTCTTACAGTCTGTTTGGTGTTACACAAACCATTGTCACAATTTGTGACAGTTTTAAAAACATCTGCTGTAAATTGCCAGATAAGGCAGGGCTGGAGTGTTTTGGGTATGCTCAATAGAGGAGAGAAGTCAGCTTGCAGACATCAGCAGGACTTAAAATGAGCTTTGGTTCATCTGTAACGATGGCTGGAGGGTCATGGTGGGAAAGCGCTCATCAGTGGGAAGAGCCGAAACAGAGCATTGCTGCTTGTTTGGTTTAGAGCGAAATGCAAACCAGCAGATAAGAAATGTCTTAATGTTTTCCAGCTATGAAACAACTTTCTTTCCTAGTGTAGAGAAAACAAAGAGAAGAGCAGAGCTGCAATATGATGGGTTTGTGTTGAGTTTGTATCCCCTGCCTCTCTGGGTTTCATAAGTTTGATTGATTTGGTTTTAGGAAAGTTTCCATTTTGGAGCCTGCAGAAGGACTCTGGTTGGCTCTCCACTTCTGTCCTGGGTTCATCTGGGATAGAGTTAATTGTCTTCCTAGTAGCTGGTACAGTGCTGTGTTTTTGAGCTAGGTATGAGAAGAATGTTGATAACGCACTGATGTTTTCAGTTGTTGCTAAGTAATGTTCAGTCTAAAGTCAAGGTTTTTCAGCCTTTGATGCCCAGCCAGCAAGAAAGCTGCAGGGGCACAAGATGCTGGGAGGGAACACAGTCAGAGCAGCTGACCCAAAGTGGCCAACGGAGTATTCCATACCATGTGACGTTTTAGGAACTGGGGGGGGCATCACCGCTCAGGCACTTCCAGGTGCGTCGGTCGGCGGGTGGTGAGCAATTGCGTTGTGCATCACTTGTATATTCCAACCCTTTTATTATTACTGTTGTCATTTCATTCGTGTTATCATTATCATTATTAGTTTCTTCTTTTCTGTTCTGT
>VYZV01001535.1:19405-30903 GCA_013401275.1 Pandion haliaetus | reverse complement strand
TGAGAAAACGACAAACCTGACCAGAGCTTGTTAAAACCAACTTGTTACAAGCATTCATTATATTGCTCTAAGTCGCTAGTCGCTATGTTGATTTATGTGTTCTTAGAGTTGTCGCTCTCATTTTTAAAGTTCTGTTATGTATCACCTCATTGGCTGTTTTTAGTTTCTATGTTGCTGCTTATCTTCCATGGGAGGTGGATTAAGGTTTTCGCTTTGATGTATTGTGTAACACTGGCTTATGGTATGATAAAGTTATCGGTTGTGGGATTAATCCGGTATTTGCACTCAGCATTGTCACCTCTATAATCTGGGAGCCATCTGTGGGAAACTATTAATAATTACACCATTTACCTTTCCTCTTCAGAGAGCCAATCTATGAGTGGGGTACCATTCTTCCTTTTTTCCTTATGGCGATGCCCCCCCCAGTTCCTAAAACGTCATATGGTATGGAATACTCCGTTGGCCACTTTGGGTCAGCTGCCCTGACTGTGTCCCCTCCCACCTTCTTGTGCCCCTGCAGCTTTCTTGCTGGCTGGGCATCAAAGGCTGAAAAACCTTGACTTTAGACTGAACATTACTTAGCAACAACTGAAAACATCAGTGCGTTATCAACATTCTTCTCATACCTAGCTCAAAAACACAGCACTGTACCAGCTACTAGGAAGACAATTAACTCTATCCCAGCTGAAACGAGGACACCTTCGTAGGACACAAGAAGCTCTGATACACACATCCAGAGCTGATGTTCTGTTTGAGACGTTGTTTCCTGCCTTCTCTTATACACATTCAGCCAAGACTTTTAAACAATGACCCAGCCGTCAGAGGACAGAATAATTTTCTGATCATCCTTTTCATCACATTAAATTTGCTGCATCTTGGATATTTTTGGCCTGAATTGTTTTGTAGGACATGCTGCAAGATTTTTCTATTCACTGATATGCATCCTAAAGATGCAAATTAAATGCAAATTTTTCAATATAACCAGAGCAGTCATCCAGTTTTAATTTGACACTGTGTCGCTGAGTTTTTCTGCCTTTGTTTAGATGGTACCCAAAGACATGATAATTACATTTTAGAAAGACACTAGCCTCTCTTGCTATTTTTTGTTTTTCTCTAGGGATACAAAATTAGAGAATATGAAAGGTGAAGAGTCCCAGAAGCTGCAAACATTATTTATGCTAAAAAGTATTTGCTGGTATAACTTTATGGAATCACTGTATCATGCACCCAACACTGGCTAAAGGACCAGATGAAGTGAGAAAGCCAATTTTGAAATGATACTAAGTTGTAGGCACAATGTTTTACTTTTTTTTTTTTTGCATTTTATCTCATAGAGAACAGCTTTGTGTCAATTCTGCTAAACTGACCTAAAAATAAATGAGGAATAATTCAGAAATTAAAGTTAAGGTTCTGGAAATGTAGTTAAATACTGAAAAGCTCCATAGAACTTGTTTTGTTAATGGAGCTGTTGAAAATATAGTTGGTATGGAGCAAATGTGTTTTAGTGTAAAAGCTGATGCTGTTTGTTTTAAGAAGAAAACGTTAGACACTGTTCCTGAGATGGAGGATGTTTACACACCAAATGCAGCATTTGCTGCAATTGTTCCCGTAAGAATTGAGGCAAAGCACTTTTTTCAGCTTAGGTACTTTTTGAACTTTGAAAATGTTTTGTGACTCCCTATTATGTACTGGAAGATGGTTATATGATATGAAGGCTGTATTTACGTTCATAGTCTTGTTTTCCCCATGTTCAGAGAAAAATTCCTTATGTTCTGTTGTATGATTTTTACCAAACACAAACTGTTATGCTTCCTTCTTAAATTCCAAATTACTTAGGTCTTCTCAATGTCTGGCCAATCAAGCTTTAAAAAGAAAATAATTTTCTCAGTTTAATTGCAGCAATGTCTACATTTGATTGATGTGGCTAGTTATTTTGATTGTTGCTTGAATAATAAAAGCTAGATTCAGCAAGCTATTTGTCATAAAATATATTTGACTGCCATGCAGGGTTCACAGTTTCCAAGGTGGGTCCAAAGTAAGGTGCAGCATTAGGTCTTCCGTTTTTTGCTAGAAGTATTTTAGCTCTACTGTAGTTTGACTTCAGTAATTCATTTTGCAGAGATAAACAATTCTCTGGAGGTAATATAGCTTGTCATTATTTAATAATTATTTAAAATGTGCCTTGTTACCCTTGTGTAAGAATCTGGGCTGCAAGACAGTTGTGCTTGTCCTCTAATTCTTCAGCGGGCTGACAGCACTGGGTTAAAGCACCAGATGATCTGGTGTCTCAGACTAGTATAATTTAGTAGCCAACCTTCTCTGTACTGCTGCTTCTATTTAGAAGCGTCCAAAAATCTTTTTTTTTTTTTTAGATGTGAAAGCCTTCTGGCACTGAAGTGCATCTATTTCTTGACTGAAACATATCTGCTCTATGCTAACCTCATTATCCAGGAATGATTTCTAGAAGAGGAAGTGAAGAATAATTAAATCATTCCTAACTGAAGGAAATGCTTCGCAGAACTATGCAAATTCCAATTTGGCCAAGATGCTGTGGTTTCATGTTCTATTTCTGGGAAGAGCAGAGAGAGAAACAATTATTTTTGGAGTTACGGATGGCAAGCTTCTGGCTTCAGTTTTCTGTCTTGCCTTGAGATGAGAGTGGACTGGGACATCCCCGTTCAGGAGGAAGCACGGTACCTGGCATCACCTGCTTCCCTGTACCTGTCCTGCTGTAAGTGCTTGTAAATTAAACTTGCCCCACTTGCTGCAAGTGTTGTCTGCTTTGGTTGACATTTGCCAAGATCCCTGAAGAGGGACATTTTGCCTGCATGCAAAATTGGGGCTCAGCCCTCATCTGAAGCAGCAATGTTTCTGCAGTGGTGTGCTGCCCTGGCTGTCCATGCAGGGCAAAGGTACGAGGGGATGGACCTGCTTCCCCCCGCTTCTCAGCCTGTGATACAGCGCCTGGAAAAGAAAAAAAAAAGCAGGATTACATTTTGGAGTTTAAAAATGAGATTCCTGTGTGTACGCTCAGCAGGAGTGCCTGGGGGAGCCCACAGGCTGGGCATAGCACTCCTGGGGCTCCGGGGCTCTTGTCTTTAGATTTTAACATTTTTCCATCTGCAAATATCACTCTCACAATGCTTAAGGCAAAAAGAGGGGGGGGGAACCTCCACAACTAGCTATTTTTATGTTGGAATGTTTGCAAATACATTAGTGATGTGTAATTGAATTATTAACTGGGAAAAATATAATTAGAGTGCTGGAAGAATGGCTTTTCAGTGCTCCACAACTTTTGTCTTTCAAGGAATCAAATTGCTAAAATGCACTCAAGAAATCCTCTTAGAATTAACAACATATGTCCTACTTTTCCAGTTTTTCCTTTAAAAGTTACATATGATAATAATGAAGTGTAAATAGCAAACTTCAGTGATTTGCAAAAGGTACTAGCCTTGCGTCTTTTCTAAACTGATTTATGTGCTGTTTGCTGTTTCTGAGAACACAAAACAATTAATTTATGTGTGAAAAGAACAGTGAATTAATCCTAGAGAGCCCTGGAGCCTTTAAAGACCTGAATCATATGTTGAGCTCGTTTAAAACTTGCATAAGAAATTAATGTAGAATAAAGCCCTTTAATTTGAAAAGTGCATCTATAGTAGGTGTCCCTAGGATATCTTCTGGATCATTATTCAGAAAGGTTAAGGAGGACTTTATTTTTTTCTTTCTTTCTTTTTTTATATTCAGTATGTATTTTCCAGTTTGCAGCTCAACATGGTGCATTTCAACTTCTAAAGAGACAGAGATTTTAAAAAGAAACGGGGAGCTTTTTATTCACCTTCCACTTAATTTCCTTGCTGCCTTGCCAGTCCCAGCTTAATGAATGTAATTGCTACCTTTGATGAAAATACTATTATCAAGATCACACATTACATTGGAAAACAGTTTTTCTTTAAACACAGCTACTGCAGTCTCTAATTATGCATGTAACAAGTGGCTCCCGAACAAAAGAGCATGTTGTCTACAATTGCTAGGAATTGGAGCAAGGCAAATTTGAACAAAGAACAGATTAGATTTGCTCCATGCTCCACAAAGCCCATTCCCCTGATTAATTTCCTGCAAAAACTAAAACAATTCTCTCTTAAAAGAAACTAACCCTCATCCCCAGAATGATCCATATGCCATTTGTGTCAATCTATATGATGATAATGGCTACAGATTTAAATTATTAACTATTAGATGTAGTAAAATAGGAAAGCTCTTTTATAAACTTACCTTTTCATATGTAAATAAGCAGTACAAGGACTTAAGGAACAAAAAACTGACTTTTCTGTGGAAACCAGGAGCAAGAAAGCACGCAGTAACTGAAAGTCTGAATTGTGCATGTATAATCCAATTATTTTGTCAGTTTACTCTGTGCTCCGTATTCTGCACAAACACTGCAGCAGGAGCAGCAGGTCTCCTAACGTCGTGTTGGGTTTTCCAAGAATGACATATTTGAGGGCTGCTTCCCATGTGTGCACCTTGAGGAGAGCTCTTCTGAAAAGGATTTCACATAATTCTTAAAACAAATTATCTTCTCAACAGGATTTAGTGAGTCAAAATCAGAACTGGAAATACATTTTGCTATTATTCCACGGAAAAGCAGACAGACACTAGTAAAATTTTTAATTAGTACTTGGCCACTGATTAAATCCTGCAATATGGATTGCATTGGTTTTTTGTATTAATAATACAGTTAATTAGTCATAGCAATTTAGAACATTGTGTTATTTTTCATTCTTATTTGTATTGATCTAGGATCCCTAGCTGTGGCCCATTGTACAAGATGCATACAAAACCCCGTTATCTGGGTAAAAGTGAAAAAAAAAAAATGAGAGTTCCGCTTCAAAGTGTTTACAAGCTGGGTTAGGATTGGATGTGGACTAATGTAAACCTGTGTCTAGATTATTTTTAAGAAAAATTGATGAGCAGCAGCAGTGTACTGGTGAAAAAGCATCCCTAGCCCTGCATCCTCTCGCTTGCTCTAGCAAAAACTCTTTGTTCCTGCAAGTAAAGTCAGATTAGTCGCCCGAGAATTGGTCCTGCAGCTGCAGTGAATGGTGCTGCCTGCCCGGCACTGCTCTCTGCCAGGCTGAATCCAGAGCCCCGTTACGTGTAATACACACTGCAGGCCTCGGTTCAGTTAGTCTGGGCGTCGGGTTTGAATGGTGTCCTCTCTGGCACTGTAAGCTCTGCCTGGCTAGGCCGTGGACACTGCTGGCATGTGTGAACTCTTCCAGTAGCCAAAACCTTGAGTGCAGTCAATGAACAGTGAAGTCTATTCACGGCCTCACTGGTACTGAAACGGGTAAAACTAAATGTGTTCTCTGTCATAAGCCTATCAAAGATATGAGCTGTTGAATCCTCCATACAGTTCTAAAATACAGTGAACTGTATCTTAATAGGGTTGGGTTTTAATCTTGAAATTTGGATTTCTAAGCAAGACACTGCTGAGAAATCTCCAAGCTTCAGAGCTATTGCCTGCACTCCCAGTCCCTTTACATAAAGCAACGTCTCTTCATCCACGACCTATTTTCACGACTGCAGGTCTCTGTCAGCTCCACCCCTGCACTGCTCTGTGATGTCTAGTTTAGGTCTCTCTTAGACTGAGTAACTCTGGTCTGTAGTGTTATCCTTGAAATGGGCGATGCTTCCTATGCCGGGATGACAATATTAGCCACTGTAACGCAGGACCGTAAGATGCAGCAGAAGAGAAATGATTCTAAAATTAATGATCTGCAATGGCCAATAATAGGTTTCTCACTGTGAAGCTATTTCGCATGAGAGAATGGCAGGGAGGGAAACGAAAAGAGATAACAATTCTATATTTCAAATAAATTTTAATTGTGAGGATTTTTCTGAATATCCACAGCCTTTCCTCTTCCTTGGGACTCATGCTGCAAGGTCCTGCAGTCTCTAGTTCTCATACAAATCACTAGGGGATGAAGGCCATGTGGAAACTTCAGGAACAAGTTGTGAGTGCTTTCTGTAAGGGCAGACTTAGCCAGTGCTGGGGAATTCAACACTGTTGGAGCTGGATTGCAGCAAACTTGCATGGGCAAGTATCTCCTGCAGCCTGTGTGGTTTCTCATGCTTCTCTTTGGGGCTATGGCAGAACTCAGGAGAACAACTTACAAGTCTGTATGCTTGGGAAATTAAAATTTTACTTTTTTAGAATACCAGCTAAATGACAAAAAGTGGTGCCAGCTGGCCAAGGTAAAAGGATTAAAATAATCTTAAATTGTTTTAGAAAACCCACAAGAGTCCCAGTCTTCCAGCCTGTCATTTCAAAAGGGAGTTACACCACATGAGGCGTGTGTCCCACTGGATGCCACGGGGCTGGGGCTGCTGAGCTCTGATGTCTCATTCAACATGCAGCAAATCGTAAGGAGCTTCTCTCCGAGAAGGAAAGATGGCAACAGACTTGTGTTCCGTGCCAGCAGTGGAAGAAGTGAGGTGGCAGAGGTATGTGTATTAGCAGCCTATTTTTTTCTGCACAATAGCTTCCAGGGTATTTGTATTCTCGTAATGCCAATGCAGAGATTGAGGGGACAATCCTGCCCCTGTTATACCAGTCATCCCTTCTCAGTCGCTAAAGGGGCTTTGTTTGCAGACCATCACAGTTCCTCCCAACTCCCATTTCTTGCAGTTAATACAGAATCTTTAAAATGTACCCTGCAGATAAGAAGAAGAAGAAAAAAAAAAACCTCATAATTTTCCATGTGGATAGAATTAATCAAGATGTAATTGTGACACCAAATGAAATTACTTAGAAAATCATAAAATCCTTGTTCATCTCAGCGTCAGTATCTTTAAGAAACTGAATAAAAGAAAATGTAAGTCCTTTCTGTGGAAATTAAAATCATTTCTGTTTCCAGACACTTTTTCTTGAGTGTTTCCGATAGCATGGGTCTTCCGATGATGGGACCACTGCAGAGCCTGCACTGGTGGACAAGAAACCTGAGAATAGCCCCATATTTTTAAGGTTCTAGCTGCAAATATCAGTGACAAAAAGGAACAGGTTTATAATCACTACCTGGGGAAGCTGGAGAACAAAACCAGTATATTTAGAAAATCCAAAATTACTTGTGGTTTAGTTCCTTGTCTTCCCCAAAACAAGTTGAAAGTAACCTCATGAGTTTGGGGAAACACATTTGTGTACTTTTCTGAAGAAGTGTTAGGCTGTGAGTTTTTCTCATTTTAGAAAATAATCCGTTGTTCCCTGCAGTGGGTATTAGGTTCTTGTTTTACTGTAGCATTTAATGCAGCACACTGTAAAAAGGCTGGCTGGAGAGAAGACGTGGCACTTGGGATGGCATGAATATTTATCCCTTCATCACACCATCCCTGCTTAGGTCTCACATCAACCAGTTTCAGAGGTTTAGCAGAATTACTCGCATAACCCCCAGATCCGTTGTGTGATGTGGCACCTAATAATGCATTTTTTTAGCATAGACATTGCCTGGAATAAGCATTAATTTACAAACACCCTCATAGCCCCTAATGGGATAGTCGTGTGGGGATGGATGTGGGAGAGATTTCTGCCGGGGTATGATGCATGTGCTGATTGTTGCGGAGGAGCTCAAGCCTTGTACCTGTTGGCATCGATTATTTCGTATGGGCAGGAGCTGAAAACTCAAGCCCCGAAGCCTGCCTGTGGTGCTACAATGAATGGGAAGCAACCAGCTCCATTCCCTGGGCAGCCTCTCGTTTCTGCACAAAGTCCTCCTCGGTCCAAGGGTAGCACTGCTCCCTCCCTTTGCGTGGGCACACGTGGTAGCAGGACATCTGTGGCGACCACAGACTGCCATCTATTATATAGCCAGTGGTGGGGCAGGGTGGGAGGCTTGGGATGTCCCTTCGAGGGAGAGGGTCTTGCAAACAATGGACCAAAGAGGATTGTACAGAAGTGTCGAGGAGGAAGCATCTAGTGAGCTTGTACCCAGCTCAGACTCCTTCCCTTCGCCATCAAGTTCTTAAAATAATGCGGAGGAGGAGGCAGATCTTGCATCTGCGTTTAAATAATCTCTTTTCATTCACAGCAAACGCAAAAGGGAAGGAGTCGTCGGTGCAAGAGGCTGCAGAGCTACGGAGAGCACTTGCCTCTGCCGGATTGATGGAGCTGAGAACGGGCCAGCTCAGTGCACCTTGGCTTAAACGCACCGGTCATTTATTTCACGCTCTTCTCTATCTAGATGTATGATCCAGAAAGAAGGAAAAAGTAGTTGAGGTTTAAACTCTTATCACTAAAGTGAGTCTCCCTCTACATTAAAAACTATCCAGACATTGTAACAGGAATGGGTTCAGTTCTTATGTCATAAATTTGTGTGTGTAGAAAAAAGACTTATTGGTGAATTTAGCAGTATTTTTCGTTGAACTGGCAGTTGCTAACCATTACACCAGTATTTATTTGATTCTTAAAGAGCACAAAAGCATGGACTACAAATAAAGAAGATGGAGTAATAGCTTTTGACTGGACCACTAGCTTTAAACTTGAAATGAAGTGTCCAGTTTTGAGTTACTGTGTCCAAATGCCATTTGTACAGTTTGAAAAGTGGGGGCATTTTTCCAGCTTGTCACTGTTAGCTGTAGTTCATTCCAGTGAATGATATCACTGAAGGAGCAGTTGTTCTGCTATAAGTACTTCACTCATGACTGGAATGTATTAAATGTATTAATCTGTGCCTCAGAGTGTAATTTAGGGAAGCCCTACATTTGACACATTCTTGTACATCCTTATTTTATTGCCTTATCCTGCAGGTAACAATGTCTCAAAAGCAAAGAGACTGGATGAAGTTAAAATTACATGTCACCAAATATTATATGCACTTTTTGTTGCTCATTTCGCTGTCAGAATTACGGATTTTCAACAACATTAGTTTAAATATGTTTATGACTTGATTTACACCTCTGATGTCAAAATAAAATCCCAGGCAGGAATCCAAGGCTTCTAATGAGCTGGGAGGTGAGATGAAGCCATGAGGAGAACGTCCCCAGCCTCACAGCTACATCTTTCACGGCAAAACTCTGTCGCAAACGGCACCTAGGCCAACCGAAGATAAAACGTGAGGGTTCAGTTATCCTGGAGAGTATTTGTCAAACCTGCTTTAAGTCAGCAGAATAAAAATGTATTTTTGCGGCAAGGTTAGACCTTATGTCAACTAAGTGAACCCGTAAAGCGTTTATAGCCACCTCGTGACTATTGCCCATCGTAAATTTGAAACACCCTTAATCCATAGGTGTATAATTCTGACGTACTTTGAGATATTTTTACCACCTTCTATTTTCAATGTAACAATCATCCATATCGCTGTTGGCAATTAAATAAAGACATGATTAGTAGTAATAAATGGCATTTTCTGAACTGCGTTATGAGTTACGCACCTGCGAAAAGACCTAAATCTACTGCTGCCCAAACCAGGTGTGGGTATCACAGCCCTGGCCATTGCAGGCAAATACAGAGGCATTTGCAATGTTGTGGTTATCGGCCCTGGATTCAAGGCAATTAAGGCAAATTAAGTAGTTGGATTGAAAGTACAGCGCTAGCGACTGTGTGCTGAAAACTAACTCACCTCTCATTCCTTCATGTGATGGGGAAAGCATTTAACAACAGGCGCATCCTTTATTTATGTTTAATCAGAACTTCACTGGAAGAGCTGAAACCCACGGTGCCAGCGCTGCACTAGGAGCCAGCGACGCTTACTCTAAACACACCGGGTTGCATTTCTTGTATTGACATCCGTGTCTTCCCTTGTATACATTTCCAAATAAATATCCCGAGCTACCCACAGCTTTTCCTACAGGGCGGAAAAGCCTTCGTTACGGAGCGAGGCAATTCATAAATGTAGCCAAGTGCCCCCGCTCCACCTGCAGGCATCGTTAGCTGGCAGCGATGGGGATGATAGAGGAGATGGGACCAGTGACTGAACTCCGACCTTATCGATCCAGCCACCTCCACCCAGCTGAGTTGCTGCGGTCCAGTCAGCTGAAAAGGAATTTAAAGGGCAGTCGTCTTCCCTGCTCAGCCCTCCTGTCATTAATAACGTTTTCATCCATGACAGTGATAAACATGCAGTACTTGAGGAGAGTTTATTAAGGTCAGTCTATAAATAAAAATTAAAATTTAAAAAAATGGGTTTACACAGATGAACAGATGGATGAATAAAGTGATTGGTAAAACAATAAATATGAAAATAGACAGATGGATGAAGTATCTGGCAGCAATCCTCTAAAAGCCCAATGCCTCAAACACTGGCAATGTTATACCAGACCCTTCTCTCCCCTCTGATAAAAAACAGATTTAATGAAGCTGCTGCAGAACTTATAGGTTTCGTGGATCTATGGCCTGACTAATATTTTGTCATTTAATGCCTATTCTCCAGCCTGATAAAAAGGATTGCAGCCATTTCTCTATGTCAGGTATATAACTGAGTGCTACTAAAATTTAAATGTCTCATCTGTCCTTGGATTTAAATACAGATGGCCTTAAACCTCCGAGTTTTTCTTAATGCAAGATGGTATACAATACCCTACCTGACTTCTTTTATCATTCTCAGAGACAGAGATTTGTATCTCGGTGAAATTCAGGCTACCTGCAAGCAAATATTCTTCTTCACTTCCAAAATCTGAACATCGTGCAGAAAAACAAAGCCAAAAAGCCCAATTACATTTCAGTCCCCATCAGCTGAGGAATGCTGGCAGGTCTTTATGCTTTATAAAATGCAAGTCCGCTTGATTCAAAGTTTCCTTGGGAATCATTTAATGGTTTGCTATCATGCAAGTTAAATTACAAATTTTATCTTTAGTTTAGCATTGTTTAAAAGTGACAGGAAGCTAGCAAAGGAGAAAAGTTCATTGCAATTTCATGTGATTTTCAAAGTGTGATTTTTTGTCTCTGTGCTGGCTCTGTAGGTAGCTGAGCTTGAGCGGGGGGAAGCATCATTTAGGGAAACTTGTACAATCATCAAGGGTAAACACTTGACTCGGATCCAAGACCATAGGCTTTAAGTTTGCAACATCAAAAGAATCTTAATCGTTGCCTCTGGTTAAATATTTCAAAACCGTTACTTAGATCATTGCGGTTATTGATCCTTTATTATGCCTTCATTCCTTGATGGTCATGCGGACATTAACTTGCATTAAGCAGAGTCACGTGCATCACTGTTTGCTGCAAATGAAGATTTTGAATGCAGAATCTGAACGACGGCTCAGGACTCGTCCAGCCCAAGCGTGCCATCAATTTCCATTGAAAGCGGCTGCCTAAGTGAAATGGATGACGAGAGAGGGTGCCTGGCGCCTCACAGAAACTACTAGACTCTGCATGATTTGGTCCTTAGGAAGCAATTCAGTCTAATAATGAAGAGGTGATGGGGCACATAACTACTGTTAGTTAAATCCAGGTTTAAATGGAATAAACCAAGAGTATTGCAGGTCCCTAATGAACAATCAAAAAGGTGGTT
>VYZV01001535.1:9405-14405 GCA_013401275.1 Pandion haliaetus | reverse complement strand
AGCTGCTCCGGGGCCAGGAAGCTTCCCCGCTGCTGCAGATGGGAGAGCACCTTCCACCCCTCCTCATGCTTTCTGGGCGCAATTTCACAGTGTTCATTTTTGTCACAGGATTCATGAGAAGAAAATAGAGTGATGCTCCTGCTGCTGTGAAATTAAGCACAGAGCTTTGTCAGGTTTGCCAGAGGTTTCCCACCATCACAGCTTGGCGCAGCCCGGTTTATCTCCCTTGGGAGAAGGCGTGAACTCCCCGGAGCTCTTGGCTCAGCCTCCCGCTAATGAGCACCCTGAGTTTTACCTGGGAAATATGAAAAATTACAAAGGAAGGTCAGAGATTAGGTAAAAGAGTTGAGTTAAGGCAGCGTGAAACCACAGGCAGTAGCGAAAGATTTATTTTGCTGGATTTATATCAGCTCTTTAGGCCAGATTCCAGGTCTTGCAGCTACAATTCACGGTGGCAAACACTGCAGCTGGGCTCTTCATTTGAGCCGGCATGGGAGCTTTATCACCCTTGTCCAGTCGGATGCTGCTCCTTATTTGCCAGCCAAGCCAACAGTGATTAAATGGCATTTCTCAGCATGCAGGTTGGAGCGTTATTAGCTCTTATCTCTAATTGCCGTCATTTTGAAAGTGTTTCGAACAGATGGCTCTAAGAGAGTAAGAGTGAAAAGAGAGCCTTTTATACCTGTGACAAACAAAAAAAAAATGCTTGCTGGGCTTCCAGCTTGTGCTTGTGGGGTTAAATATGGGGAAAATAGGCCAAATCCCACTCTGGCTCCTGCAGAAAAGGGAACCAGGGACACCAGGACTGCCCCAGGAGGGGTTCCCACTTGCTAATGTCTGTTTGCTCTTCCAGGGTGACCCCGTCCTCATACTAATCTGCCCTGCCTGGTGGGAACGTGCTGCCAGGGCGTCACCGGGGAAATGGGCATTTCCCTGTGCTTTGGCCCCGACGTGCAGCTCCCGGGAGTCAGCAGGGCTCCTCGGGGTGCCCAGCGCTGGGTGGGGTGCCTTGGTGGGGTGTGTAACACGATGCACCCCTCCAGACCCCACCTGCCTGCCTGACTACATCCCACCACCAGCACGTACGTACCAGCACTGCAGAGGAAGGATTCAAGCCACTCCAGTGTGCTCCAGGTGCGCAATAGTTACCTGTATTAAATCATCGCCTTTAAAATAATCAAGCTTATTACTAGATTATGTGCTACAAGGTCTGGGCGCATAAACCCTTAGCACAAAAAATTCTCTTATTTTGCTAACTGCTTAAACGTAAAACCGCAACAGAAAGAAATTGTTCCCGTGACTCATATTTTTCATCATTTGGTCATTAAATAGTGATGGATATAAACCTATAAAGTACCTAAACTGAACCTTTTAACAATCCATGAGCAATACTATCATTTCTTTAATAGAACTCGCTGACCGTGCCTTTCTTAGATGCCATTTGTCATTTTCAGCGTGCAATAATCAATAACTTGGCTTTGAAATAAATAATATAACAGTCACAATATATTATCTTTCAGGCTGGCCTTATACTAACCATAAAACAAGACTTGGAAAGATGAAAACTTTAGGTAAATGCCAAAAATGAAATAACTGAGAGTAGGAGCTAAAGGAATAAGAAGCTTTACATAGTTTCCCTTCCAAATTCATTTGTACTTGCCTTCCTTTTAGGAAAATGTATCTACTTCCAAAATAAAACCAAGAATTTGGGATCATCTGATTTCAGGTTTGGGACAAATGCCGTCCCCTTGATTCTCTTGCCGTGGGGCTGATGCAGCATTGCTCTCCCAGGCACCGGGTCAGCAAGGCATGTGAGCACCGGCATCAGTCTGCTGTTATTCACCGGAGCAATTAAACACATGCTAAGTTTTAAACATATGATTGTTACATTAAAATCAATAGGGCCCAAGAGCGCGCCTAAATTAAACGTGTTTCTAAACCCAGCTGGAGTTTAGAAAAGCAGCTCCGTGATGAGATGGCTAAATCCTGCTGAAGTTTTGGGCACCTTCCTCGGGTCCCGTCAGAGCAGGAGGTGGCATGGGTCCTGAGAGCAGAGCTATGCATGGGCGTCCTGGCTGTGCTGAGTGCAGTGGCACGTACCAGCTGTCCCTGTGGGGACATGAGCCGTCACCCAGGGAAATCCCTGCGCTGTGCAGCCTGCCGGTGCGGCATGCTGGGCTCCGTTTCATGGATGCCTTGGACGGAGTCTGTTGCAAAACCTAGACATGTCTGTAGACACCAACATAAATGCTGTCTGTTTCCTCTCCCGCCTTATAAGTCCGTTCATATAAGTAGAAAGGACAGGCTGGAGCACTGTGTAAGACAGGGTACACGTACGATGCAAGAGCAAGCTTAACTTGGCATTTCCTCCTTTGACCTTGCTCAAACCCTTAAATGTCCCATGTATTTATTTTTCTTGGTTGAATTTGATCCATGGCCAAAAAGCCGGCCAAAACCCCTGCTCAGCCTGGGCGGGTGGTTGATCACTTCTACCCAAAAGTGAGCCTGCAGTTTCAGTGTAAGAGGGGAAGAAGCCAGACCTTTGTCAGATTCAGGAGAACAGTCCTGAGAGCAGAAGACCCCCTATGAGATCTGTTTTTCTGGCTATATCTTCTTAGGAGTGAAAGCTCAGAAAAGAGTTTGCATCAGAGTAAAACCTCCAGGTCCAAACCCTTGGTGCAGCTGAAATACACCAGCACTAGCACTGCTCTAAGTCTCTTGCCCATGTCCTTCACTCAAGAAGGGAGCTGACAGAGAGGGACGTTTGTGGAGCCGTGGGCTTCCTCCTGCACCCGAGCCACCTGGCAGGGCAGGGCTGGGCAGCCGGGGTCACGACGGTCCCCATCTCGCTCCTTGGGGCTGGATATTTTCTGATCAAGGAGAGAGCCATGGGCTCCTGTCAGGCAAAGTCACTTTTAAGTGTTGTTTCAGGACTCCCCGCTGAGATTTTCGAAGGTTTGCCGAGTCTGAAAGAGCAAGGGAAAAGGGGAAGACTTTGTGTAAATAAATTCTGGCGGTTCAGCTCTGAGGCAACGTTTTCTCAGCCATCAGTGTAATGTCTTTGGCTGTTCTTTCCAAATGAGACCTCTTTTTGGAAGCTGTCCTGGCCCACGGCGATGCCCCACGGTAGGGCCATGTCCAGCCCTGGAGGAAGGCGCTCACTGACAGAGGGGCAGCCATCGGGGAGCTTCCCAACAGATCATCCCCTGTCATCCCCAGCTGCTATTTAATTGCTGAGATTTAGGTATAAACAACAGGAGTCCCTGTCCTCAGGTCTGAGCGGCGCTTGTCACTCTTACGGTTTGAAATAATGATAACAATTAAAACCACACAAGCTCCGCATTAAACCGCGTACGTCCCCTGCTGCAGGTGTAATCGATACAGCCCCAGCACACACCATCCAGATGAGCCACTTAGTCTTTACCACCTTTTGGAAGCCACTTAATCACCTTTCCTTTCCCTGCCCCATCCAGACTGCCAGGTCTTCAGGGCAGAAATGGCCAGAGTAACAGTAGTTTAGTGCTTCAGACAATGAAGTCACAGCCTCAACTCCCCAACAGCTATTGTAAACACAAAGAATTAATTTTACATTGTCTTTTTAAGAACAGGAAAGAGAGAGTTTGAAGGAAGTGATTTAATTTGATTTGCTCTTTTACTTTTGAGCAGAATTGAAGCCTACAATTAGGGTGACGAACTGGGAGAGGACAGAAGAGAAGGAAACTTTAAGACCTCTGAGGAAAGATAACTGGAGTCTGTAGAGCATTTCTTGCAAGTAATGCCAGCACGTGAATCTAAAAATAGTGTCTCTGATGCTGTGTGTATATGACTGATATTAAAAATGACTGATTTAAAAGAAAGTGCTTCACCTCTGTTGCCAACCAGGAAGGTAGGTCTCTAGTATTCTCAGACTTAAATGCTGCCAGTATTTCACGTTAGGATAGTCATAAAGTTAAAGGTTAATAGGCTGTACAAATGATGGAGTTTAAAGGGAAAAATGAAGATGGGAAGATTTCTAGCACTTAGGGAACATTTTAAAAATGAAGCTCCTCTGCCTAATGTAATTTTTCCTATATTCTTTCTCATGCTGTCGATCATTATTGAAAATATTTCTATTTGCATAAGTGATTTCTCCTTCACTGCCCACCTCCGTTTGCTTTTTGGATCATCATTGCTTCCCACAGTACATGATGAGTCATAATCTTGCTGCCTGCCATAACAGTCAGCTGCCCTGAGAATGTGATAAGGTGAAATTAAAGCCGTAGCCTCGGAGGGAGGATGGGCAGGGAGACCCGGAGCATGAGGAAGGCTTTTCTTTAACTGAGAGTCATTAGAATTGGCAGGTTGAGGAGAAAGGCAAACATGTGCGTTGCTGGAAATGGGATGTGGTTGTGGTCTTTCAGATTAGCTCAACAGACGTTGGGAGTGGCAAAAGTGTATTGCTGTGTCAGCCTTGCTACCACAGATGGCATGCACTTTGTTCTCTAACACTGGAGCTAGAAGTGAGGGTCTGTCGTGGTTTCAGGTCAGCTCAGTCGGTAACAAAGCACCACGAAGCCACTCACTCACCCCCCACCCCCTCGCCTGGCCACGTTGGGATGAGGAGAAAATCCAAAGGCAGGCTCGTGGGTTGAGATAAGGACTGGGAGGGATCACTCCCCACTTATGGTCACGGGCAAAAGACAGGCTCAACTTGGGGAAGAAACAAAATCAATTTTATTTACTACAAATCAAAACAAAAACAAAACACAAGGGTATTAGGAAGGGAAACTAAACATCAGACCACCCTCCCCCCACCCCTCCCGCCTTCCCGGCTCAGCTCCATTCCCAGTGCTTTCTCCCTCCTCCCCCCGGCGGCGCAGGGGAACAGGGGATGGGGGTTGAGTCAGCTCGCCACACATCGTCTCTGCCGCTCCTTTCCTCAGGGGGAAGATTCCTCACTCGTCCCCTGCTCCACCGTGGGGTCCCTCCCACGGGAGACAGTCCTTCACCAACTTCTCCAA
>VYZV01001531.1:1226-16406 GCA_013401275.1 Pandion haliaetus | reverse complement strand
TGGGTTGTTTTTTTTTCCTTGGGTATCATGTTTTTTTTTAAAGGGACATCACAATTTTCATTTACCACCATTTGTTGTTCTTATTTAGGTATATGCAGAGAACAGCTTAATCTGTGATCTGTAATAGTAACACCAATGACAGGCACTTATACTAGGCAGCAGTGAAATTGTCAAAATAATTCCTTATTTTATTTAAGGATCATGGTGAACACTGAGATTTCCAGTTTGGGAAATATTCCAAAACAGATTGGCAAACCGAAACACTTCGTGTATATATAATGGAAGTTGTTCTTCTTTTTTCACTCCTTATAAATGTGCATGTGTGAGCAGAATTCAGGCAAACTGAACAGGATGTTTTCCTGTATCCTTTGAGTCCAAAAGCTACAAAGGTTCAAGAGATACTGGTAACTGCTAGAGACAAAGAGAAATTCACATCAGCAGGGCTTCTCTAACAGGTGAATTTAGCTGCCTACTTGTCAAACCTAAGAAGAATCCATGTAGCAGAATTGTCCACTTGCAAATACACAGAATGGTGATCACCGAGTAGAGACTCAAGGAAGGAGCAGTTAACTTTGGTTATACATCCAAATAACCTGTTCATATTGTGCTAATACAAAACAGAAGACTGCAGAGATGCACAAAGTGTCCAATTGGAAAAAGATCCTGTTACAATTCACTCTTTGATTGACTACGCTACAACTCAAGATATAGTTTCAATTTACCTAAACTGTGAAAAATATGACCAAATGAATAGTACTATCATACGCCCCTTCACATCTTCAGACACTGAAGACAGGGAGAGCCAAGAATGCATTCAACTCACAAGCTGAAAAAAATGATGATGATGATGATGATGTATACAAGACTGCTTCTGTTTTCTAGGACTCCAGATATTATTAATACTGATATACACAAGTGCTAAAACAAGGAAAAGAAAAGTAATTCTAAGTCTTCTTGAACTGCTTTGATTTCTTTACCAGGAAATTGTGTGAACAGATGCTAATGCAGTTTACCAAAAGAAGCGTAGCCCACTATTATACCATCAAAGCAGGGATACTAAAATTTACATAGCACTTAAGCACTGCAGTGGGACCAAACCTGCTTCTGTGTATCTAATTCTTCCACCCATGTTCCTGACCATCTTCTCATATGTGTATGTCATGGGGTGTATCAACAACTGCTTCCCTCATTTGTCTCCACCAGGTGTAGCAATTTATAAGGCTGTCTTAGTCGATACTTCCTCCAGACTGACTACCAGTGTCTATATATAAACTCTTGCAGCTGGCATTTGTTACTTGCCAACTTCAGCCAGTAAACCTTCTGATAGATATCTATGGCTCAGGCACCAGTACTAACACTTGCTGAGCAATGTCACCATCCTCTTGGATGGACTTCACATGAATCAATATTTTAAAGTATAAAATATTTCAAGTCTGAGATTAAATAAATTATATGTGTATTTGTGAGAGAGAGAGACACCAGTGGACGGGGGAACCAATGCTTTCATAAGCTAGTGCTCGCAGGCATCACTCACCTTTCGTTACAGTCTATACTTCTCTTTAGGCGTGTTTTGACTTTTATTTTCACACTTTGTATAATTTTTCCTACATGATACATGGGCAAATGTTATTTCTTACTAGATTTTTTAGGCCTACTTTATTATGTGGATTTTTTTTCAGCTATATACTCTTCTAAAATCCTGATTTAGGAATTATTTTTGAAGAACTTTCTGGCATTTTTTTCTCTACTGGAGTTTCCAGACAGACACAGAAGACTACTCTTCAGTATCCAAAGTATTGGTTGCCTTATAATTAGGATGAAAAAAAAGCCCCAAAACTCATTAATTATTTCATTGATTTTTTAAATTATTTCATTCCATGTTATTACCCAAACAGATTTCTAGAGGTAATTATGCCATGTCTTAGATGGACTTTCAAATACCATATTGACAAGTAAAAGAATGAGAATATTAGAGGGGAGAATGTGGAGCATAAAACTGTATATATGAATTACAGACACTACTTCATAGTCTAAGGGAAGGCGACTGCACTGTAACTCTTAAACCTTAGAGACATACTCAGCCCATACTTCCTTAATAAGTGAGAGGGCTGAGACTGAAATATTACTGTGTAGTTTCCAGAACAAATGGATAAACTGATCCTACTGTATGTAAGAGGTATTTAAACTTGCCAATTATATTGCTCTCTGAAAAAAAACTCTCTTCTAAGTGAAAAAAGGAATTTCCAGCACTGTCATTTTCTACATTGCCCTTGGCCAAAAAATTTATTGTATTTAACAATGCCCTGCAGCTTAATATGCTTGTTCTTGCCAGGATGCCACTCTTCCCAATGAGATATACTTTTTAAAAGCTCTTTTGGCTACCTTAATCCCCTATTCTCTTATTCTTCCTATTAAAAGCAAAAGCATAAGAACAACTGTGCCCACGGTTTTAGGAGCTCTTTGGAACTGGCATTCAACGAAATGTGGCAGGTTCCTTTTTCTTCACTTTCTATACCCATCATCCACCACCAACCACTGCAGTAAAAAAAAGGAAGAATGCAATTAACTATTTTCAGTGACACACTTGCAGCTAATGTTAAAAATCCCGATAACTTATACATGTGTTTTGAAAGACACAAAGTCAACTTTGGCATTTAGAGAGGTACATTACCTGGAAAAAATGGTATCTTTAAAAGCATTTCTAGTTATACCAGCAAGACCAAAATGAAACACAACTGCCAAATAACTACTAGGTTTTGAACAGAAAAAGGACTTATATGATAGTGATAAAATAAAAATACTCCTAAGCTAAATTTTCCCCTTAGATACTGTAAATCTTGTACAAAATCCGACGAGATTGGGACCTCTATATGTGAGCAAAGAATTTACCCCCTGTGCTTGTACAGTAGAAAATTAAGGAGGTTAAAAATGGCACCCAAAAGATGAATGAATTTCTAAGGAAATAAATTAGGTTTGAAATTACTATTGGAACATATGCATTATACAAAAGATCATGAAATCCATTTCATCTGACATATTGTACAATGAGCTACAAGAACATTTGCAACTGATAGAAGCGTGTAAGATCTCATGTATTATTCTCACAATAAAGATTACACCATGGAAGCCAGCTATTATACTTCCTATTGTGCTCCACCAACCTGAAGGTCATGAACCAGGGATATGA
The DNA here is from genome assembly GCA_013401275.1 of Pandion haliaetus. NCBI lineage: Eukaryota > Metazoa > Chordata > Aves > Accipitriformes > Pandionidae > Pandion > Pandion haliaetus. The sequence continues at coordinate 13,219 of VYZV01001531.1, read as the reverse complement.
CTTGAGCATCTGGGTCAAGATTTTGAGCTATAGAGCTTACCATAGGAGTTAAGAGCCTGTTTCACAGCCTATACACGTTTACTTACCTGCAGCAACTTTGTCATACAAAGTATAATGAAGAAAATGAATTAGAACACACATTTGCAACAAATGAGGGAGAAAAATATATCATATAAGGAAGAAGTCTTCTTCTACAGGAATTTTATGACTGCAGGGATAAAAAAGCCCAGATTTAAATGACTGTATATTTTCTTAAAGATTCCAAAGGAAAGCAACATATGGATGCTCTATGTTTAACATAATGAAAAACAAACGCTCAAACCCCACAAAATTCCATTTAAAAAAAGCTGAAAACTGCACTCAGAATCAAATGCAATATGTCCAAGAAAATACAGACCTGTCATGAGCATGCTCTTCTATCCAGAGTTATTAAATCTACGTGATGAAACCAACCTTTAGAACATATTTTTCAAGTGCAAGGAAAAATATTATATATACGTTTTCCACATTTTTGCAGGAAGCATGAGCTTGAAAAGGCTAGTGTGTGTTTCAGTCAGAAAGAGAAAACGCAGATGAAAACAAGAGGAAGGTTGCGTGGGGTATAACCTCACAATGTCTGGAATCTCTTTGTACAATACACGTTCTTAGTTTGAATTCGGGATGGAGTGAGAGCTGCCCGGTTTGTTTCTCTTTGGTTGCAGTCAATGAGAAACCTGCAACATTAGAAACAGACAGTTTCTTCAAACATAGCGAAGGCTGGAGGTACGGTTTCTGAATACAGTTGAGTAGACACAAAGCCAAAGAGCTCGAGGAATGTGCCGTTCCTGGTGGTGACCGTGCAGGCGTCCCAGCAGAGCAGCCTCGGCACTCCCAATGGACGCACTAGAGCAGCCACCACTTTTCCCAGCCTGGAATTTCAAACAATTGTATCCGATGCACCCTGCATTTGCTTAGTCGCCCTTAGGAATCAGCATTCCTGTTAGACTGAGAGGTAAACCAGCTAAAAGTAACGAGGCTCAGAGAATGTTTGGCAACATGTATCTACCACCTCAGGAAAACATAGAACTTAGGTTTAAGTCCATTTCCATTCAAAACAAACTTGATTCACTGGGGTTTATAGGTGTATTTACAGTTAAATATGAAATGAGAACAAAAAGTACAAAAGATAAATATGAAATGAATACGAAGTGCAAAAGTACTTTGTAAAACTCATTGCTGCTTTGGGACCCTGGCTCCTGATGGGCTTTTCTATAGCTTAAAGCAGACCTGAGTGTAGCCACCCTGTGAGTAACGATGTACAGTCTTTTAGGCAGAAAGGCTCCATAGCGCAGTTGGGGGTTTCTACTTGAAAGCTGCCTTTAGGGCCAGGTCCTGCATCAGAAGCTATATCGATCCTTTACAAAGCTGCAGAACTACTGACACGTATCTACAATTTCTTCACATTCATAAAGGGAAAGCCTAGAAAATGTTTTCACAAGTACTCTGTTACTCTAATGGAGCAGAGGATGCATTCAAAATGTCTTTGCAGCCTCCTCTGAACCACGCACGTGCAGTTGGAAAAATCTTGTTTTCTCAGTATTGAATGTCTTTGTAGGGTAAAGACAGATGGACTTTACTATTTAGAAAAAAAATCTCACAATCCTCCAATATTAGCATATTGCTCTGCTAAAATCGTAAGAAGCATGGATGTCAGACTGTCTGATTTTGGTAATATATTAATGCAAAATAGTTTTTCCAATTTAAAAAAAAAAATTGTAATTACATTTATTATGTGATATTAGTGTAATACCAGATTCTCAGGCAGCACCATAGTGAGGATATTATGAATACCATAAGAGGAAATACAGTGTAATATTAAAAAGGCAAATCGAGAGTACTAAAATATTATTTTTCTCCATTATGCCTATGTAAAAGAAGCGAGAATATTTTTTCAGAATTCATACTGCAGCCAGAGATTGCACAAAGGTCTCTGTTCAATAGAGCTGAATAGGACAACCAAAGTGTAAAACGGCCATGCATTCTGTAAATGGGGAGCAGAGGTGCAAAATGTATTGGGAGAGAATGGGGACATCTCAGTGACTAATCTTCACAGAAATTTCCTGTTTGTAGGAAAAGCTAAGTAAATTTACATGAATATGAAAAAATTGTTGGTATTCTCAGTGAAGTGCCTGATGGACACTTCAGTGGACACGGCAGTTTTTCCATTCTCGGCATAAGAGTACAAACAGCAACAGTGGCCTCCTGTACTGCCCAGCCCTTATAGCAGAATTTAGTCATGCATTCTAGGGATGAGAAGCCGGTTCTCATTTCTGGCTTTACATACTCACATCTAATATATTTAAAGTAGTCTCCATTAGAAGATGGACTATCATATACTTTTAGATATTATTTATATTTATATTATTATTTATACAGAATTGATTACTGAGGAGTCATCAGCTGGTAATGCCTCTCAGAGAGCACCAACTCCAGTCAGATCTCAGTAAGGGAGCTGGAGGTAAAATGTTGCATATTAATGGTACCAGTGCTGGGTTACTCAACCACTCCTACATAATAAATCTTACATTGGTAATATGCACAATTTATGGCAAACAAATGAGGGATTTCACATGCTGCTCAGATTTGTATATACACCAAGAAGGAACACGGCCCATAAATAAGATTGTTTGGAAAACATTTACTGCTGTCATACTGATAATGCATTTTAAATCCTGGGGTTATCAAAAAAGTGGAATTTTTTTTCTCCATGTTGTTTGACAGCTGAAATTAAACAAATCCTATTGAAGTACAAAGCTAATAGAAGGTTTACTATGTGTGTCATTAGCACCATCCATATAAGGAAACAGAAAATATGAGGTGTGGATTTTTAAAATATGATAAAATGAGAGCACCGTTAGATGCATATGAAGGTGTGACTTCAGGCCAGGCATTTTATTATTAGAATCAAAGTGGCTCTATCTTACATTAGTAAATAATCACTGTTGTGTGATTCAAGTTGACATCTTTCAAATTATTTTATCATGCCAAAAATATATATTACATTTGAAATATGTTTTAACTGTTACACCATCTTAATAAAATATATGGCATAAAATGATTGCCTTACCATATGCTGCTAAACTTCTTTATGTTCAGGCATGGTGAACCTTAAATGATCAACTTTATTTATAAGTTAGCATATTTTTTAGCCCTTGCTTTAATTTAACATTTTATTATTTATATGGATAATCTCAAAGTTCATATGCTAGATTGTTTAAATCTTGTATCAGTGCTCAGGTTCAACACAAATATTCCACTGTATTTCATTTTGCTTTCCTTTTAAAAGAAAAAAAAAGTGAAATTGAGTTATATCAAAAAGATTTAGCTGTTTCTGCTCCAAAAATACAAGAAATTGTAAATACCACATGATTTCTGCATAAAGCCTGGATGACTGTGTTTTGAAAACTTAACATAATATAATTGTCAAAGATGATTATTAAGGCAATTAGATGAACAAACTATAATTTTAATCAGAAACCAGAAACTTAGGAAGTGACGAAAGGTTTTGGTTTGTTCTGTTAGATATGCACCACATACATACCTTTAAGACTGTTGGTTTTGAAAGGAAAGTATATTTGGAGTGCTTGCTTTGGAAAAATAGTGCTAACTTCGAATTAATGCTTAAATGTGACTAATTGTTAAGATGACTATGCTAGCCAAGTTACGGACAAACTAATGGACACATATACAAATTCAACATAAATGCAATACTGTATTTTTTAAAGGCTGAAGTACAAAGGGCAGCTTAGGACATAGACAAATTTAGCCCATATTTTGAGGTGACTTGTTTTTAATAATCCCCTACAATTAGGTATGTTATTTCAAGGTTTTCCAGAATTTATAGTATGTGCTTTAATGTATGCCTTTCTCCTATACACATTACTGTTCCCCTGTGCTTCTTGTCACTTTATATCATTTCATCTTAGGTTGACTTTTTTCTTGTGTTTTGCCAGTGATTATCTTCCATTTGTTAGTTTTTGTTTAAGAGCTGCCAGGCCAGCAATATTTCTCACGCACATAAAGGGAATTTAAAAATGCTTAATTCTTATGGCTAAACTCCCTCACATCTCCAACTTCTTTTTCTGTGTTTCTGAGAAGCAAATGCTCAAGGCAGAGTATGTATGCTGTTGTGCTGATACAACCTTTATGAAAAAAGGTGCAAACAGTTTATAACTAGCTAGCTTGACAGATGTATTCACACGTGTAATTCTCGAGCCCGTTCTTGAATCCACTTACTTCAATGGCCTGGAATCAGGAACATTAAATGGTTAAGATTGGCTTTTAACTTTTTTTTTTTTCTTAAAGCAGTACAACTCTGTCGTGTATTAACAGATACCAAAAATAGTTACTTGTAATATAAGTATAAGCTACGTACGTGCTTTTAAGAGAAGAAATCTTTTCTTCGGTTGGGTTTTCCATGTGGAAAACAACTAACTTCCCTCACAGAAAATATAGATTCTCCAAATTCAGAAAGCTACAAAAGAAAGTAACTTTTAGCAAAGTAAAAGCTTAGGGGAGAATGGAATGATGTGATTGGCAACCTGCATTCTGTTACATTCTTTTATGTTTATGTACACTTCTGTGCCTGCAGCACATAAATACTGTTTGTTAAACTTCTGTTGTTATGGCAAGTGGAAGTCACTGCAAAAAAATATAAGCGTGACAGGCAGTATGTGAGTAAAAGTAGCCACACATAATTTCCAAAACAATTCTTTAGAAAGTGGTCCACATACATCTCTACTGATCAGTCATATTTTTCAAAGCTCTGTTTTTCTCACTGAACTACATTTCTCTAAAGTAAATTATACCAAATATAAATTTCTGCTCAAATTACTGATGAAGTTAGACCTGTTGCACAAGAAAACAAACAAAAAACCCCTGTTGTATTCACTTTTGATCAAGGAAAAATACTTCTAATATTTTTCTGCAAAGAAAAAGCTAAAATAAATATAGAAGCAAATGCTTATCTCTTACAAAATGGAAAGAAATTCTTCACAAACTCTAAAAAAAAAAAAAAAATCCCAGGTCATATCAAAGCATTTCTAATACTGTTTGTAAATGAGCACTGGTAGCTAAGAACAGACACATAGGGTCAAACCATAGGTCCATCTATCTAGCCAGTATCCTGCTTCCGACAGTGGCCTAGAAGAGAGGTCAAAGAAATAGTACAATACGTAAGAAAGAAGCACGTTTCCCCAGAAAACTCTCCCAGCTATCAACTATTTCTGCCTCAGAGAATTCCTAAGCAAGCATTACATGCCCAGTTTCATCCTCAGCCCAGATAAACTTCTAGCATCCGCACGGGCCCCCACTAAGGACTGGAGCTGCAGTCCACACGGGGCAACGGTTCCCCTGTGCTTATTCAGAACGTGCCACCTGCTAGGTTCACTTGGTGCCCCTACTTCTTGTACTGGGAGTGAAAGAGTAGTCACCCCTATTCTCCCCTTCCATGCTGCTCTAGAACCTACTTTTGTTCAGTCTACGTCACAATTACATCAGTCTACAGATTTTCTTTCTTCCGTGCTAAAGAGTCCCAGCCTACTAAGATGTCCTGCATAAGGAAGTCATTCTGCACCCTTGATCACCCTCCCAAGCATTCCTTTGCTCTTTTTCAGTTGTGCCTTATACACTGCTATGAGGTGGAAGGGATGTCAGCTGCCTACGGGATACAGATGCAAAAATGGATTTAGACCAGTTTGTTATACATTTTCTTCCTAATAATTCCTAATACTAAGTTTGACTCCTGAGAAAAGAAATGATTGCAATCTTTGGGTTGTAACTATCTGTTACAACCTTGAGATCTTGCTCTTGAGTGGCAATGGTCAGACAGGGACCATCAATTCTATTTGTGAAGTTGGGATTGTTTTTTCCCCAGGTACATCATTTTACATTTACTGACACTGAATTTAATTTGCCATTTTATTACCCAGTCACTCAGTCTTAGGAATTTCTTTGCAGTTCTTCAGTCAGCACTAATATTAACTACTAATGACCTAGTATCATCAGGAAAATTGCCACCACATTATTCATCCCCTTTCCCAAAACATCTATATTGAGCAGAACAGGTTTCAGATCCCATTGGAATTCCAGTATAACTTCCCATTTATTTTCTTCATCTTTTTGTTATGTTTTTAAAGCAGAAAATATTTAATGAAGCCATTTCTGCTTAGAATTAAGCAGATTTACTTTCTAATAGCAACTAAATTTTCAACAGTTTATTCAAATGCCAGTGGTTTTCTTCCTCTCCCTTTAAATCTCGTAGGAAGGGAAAACAAAATATAGAATATGGCCAGTCAAAGAGGTTGGTTTTTTTTTTTAATTTCTGCCATATATTTCTGCCATTATACTTTAAAACATTTTAGAAGTGTCACAGGTTTCTGCCAAATGACATCTTTAGGTTCTATTTGTCTTTCTTTTATAGTGCAATATGTGGTATAGCATGCATATAACTTCTAAACAGGGAGATAATACTAGCATTAGGTATAAAATAAGAGCATATACGTAACACAAACAAATATGTATTACATGGCATCTAATTTCTTAACCAATACAATAAGGAAAATCTGAATAAGCAATGCTGATATGTCAGAAGAAAACTGTGGCTTTTCCTGTTCAAATTCTTGAAGATCCTAAAAAAATAAAAAGAGGAAGGAAAATAATTTATTATGAAGCAACTAGATATGGGTAAAGAAAAAGTTTAATTACATCTAAGCATATTTGCAGTGATTCATGATGGCTATTTACATCAAATGATTTTTTAAATATTAAATATTAAGTCCATTTAAATGTAATAACTTGTATGGCAAATTTTCATCTTTATTTCAGGGCCCTGCTATTTTAAAATTTGTCATTAGAGCTAATAAGAAATGATATTGAAACTACTCCGTACATTTAAATGAAGCATAAATCAATTATTGAAGCAAGGAATTTTTTCATCATTGTAATGATTATTGGAATAAATTTAATCTTGAGATGTTTCATAATGAAATCTGCAATAGTAAAAAAAATTACATGGACTTAATTTTTACTATGTGCTATTTAAAAGTGTTTCTCATTGGTGGAACATTTAAAGGAATACACAAAACCCACAGCATTTCCTAGATAATGAAATATAATACCTATGGTAAGTTGCCCTGACATGCTGGAATTCTAGATCTGATTTTTCATCAGACAACAGTATTGATTACTTCTTTTACTGCTTGCTCTATCCTGCAGCCTTCAGAAACAACTGCAGAGAGCCAAAGTGGCTATAATCAGGTTTCTGATATGAACAGATAAAAGTGCATGATGCTTGGAAAATTTAAAAGTGGGAAACACTTACACTTATCTGCATCTCATTTAGTAGAAAATGAGAATAGCAGTGGTATGACAGCAACAATGTCCGACGAGTGTATTGCTGTGAGAAGGGCAGTACAGTGGATGCAAATGAGGTGGCCAGTGACCACTTCATCATTCCTAGTTCTTTGTAACCAGCCGGGAGGAGCTCTTTGGTCAGAAGAGTTAATGGCTGCACTTTGACAAACAATGAGGACAGGGCCCATCACTGACAGAAATGTCCCCAAGTGTGCTGAGGAGGTTATTACGGCATCATGCCTCATATGCTCTGCTAGCTGTGCTGGCCTCATTTGCGTCTCACCGAAATGTCTCTGCACCTTCTTCCCCTTAGGCACAGAGCGCTCTTCCCAAGCTCGTCTGCAAGTCCACTACCTTCTTGTCCTTCAAACCTCTTCTAACGCACCCCTCTGTCACAGTACCACTCTGGAATCTGCCAACTGCTAACGGAGTTGGTTCGGAGGAAGGTGGGAGTAGTCGACCGGTACTTTGTCCATTTCTGACAGGGATGCATATATGTATTTAAGAACCATGCTGTAGGATCCCAAACACTTCAGATTATTACTTGCCTTGGAATTATTCAGCTGTGCTCTGTGAATTTGCATTGCACATGTTCCTCGTTCAAAGTCTGGGGCCCTTTTTTCCAAAGGCACACATTGGTTGTTTTTCTATGAACTTTCAAACTGGAGTGTCATGGGCATTAAAAGTAGCAGTGACTGTGAATGACACTGCATGACTTGCCCCTATAGAGGTGACATCATTCCAAATCCTCTTTCTACCTTACAAGGAATTTTCCACCACTAAGGCTTGCTTTGCAGGGGTGAGATTGGACTCATCTTCTACTGGTTAACAGCAAGATGAACAATTAGCATCTGTGTATGTTATTCATAAGGTGAAAGGCTTAATACCAACTTTAATATCTGAGGATTTTTTCTTTTTTGTTTTCTTCTGAAGAGAACACTGTCTATAACTGTATTTATACCCTTAATAAGACCGTCTGACTTCTTTCAAGCTGGGTTTGTTCTGGGGTTTTCTTTTGGTAGAGTAAAATATTTTTTATTGCATATAACCATGTGTGCACATAAGAATGTTAAGATATATATGTTTGGGATACTGCATATTTATTTAATGATAAATGCTAAAACACGGCTACTTATCCTCTATGAATAGAATTCTGTAGAACAATTTTTTTTTAATGTTACTTAGTGATTTTTTTGTAAATGCATCATTCTTCACAGTATCATCAATGTGTTTTGTAAATAAGCATATACAACTATAGTACAGAGACACAAACAAAGTGCAAATGAATATTCATAGCCACCTTAGCTCTACTGTTCACAGGAAGTTCACAAAAGCACAACGATGCAATGAGGAAACTGAAATCCTTTCTGTCAAACACAAATAAAATATGGGCGTTAGAATTCTGGATCTTGACACAGGAAAAACTTCTGGTTTTAGTAGGGGTGGTTTGCTTGGAGAAAATTTAGAAGAATAAGGCCTAGGTTATAGCAATACTAAAAACATAAAAGAAAATTTCCCTCAGCTTCTGTGGAACCTCCATTTATCTACTACAATCTCACACTTCTCATTTTCTTCTGTCTCATAAATGGAAGCAGTTTGTAATTTTAGAAAAAAATGGTGATCTGTTTATCTTCTGTATCAATGTCTGTTTCTCTTAACCACGTATGATTTTTAACTTAGCATGACCAAATTTTAACCAAACTTGACAGATGTTGTGTAAATACTTAGCCAAGTAAAGTGCCTTGCCTGAAGGAAAGCTAACACACTTACCCTTGACAGATGCAGGAAACAGAGGATGAAGCCATTGCAAACCTGTTTCATTATTTTTCTGCTACCAGAATTACATCTTTTTTGAAAGGTGCAGGTCTATTAGACTGAGCAGTGTTAGGGAATCATTAAGACATGGCTTCTAAGTTGGACTGTAATCATTTGATCTATGATGAAAGAAACTTCTGTACTTTGCATTTGTTTTAATTCATTTGAATTAAAATGTAAACAGTTGTACCTAGATGACTGGTCCCTTCTTTGTACTGGCATGAATTTTGATTCCCAGGTTTATTTAAAAAAGAGTGTGTTTATGGACTGTCTGCCCCATGTCNAAACTTACTATGTTAAAGGAAATAAAAGGCTAAGTATACATAACCCTTTTAAACAGTCCTCTGTGCACTGGTAAAATAAAACTACTCCTAATAGGTGCTCAAGAATCAGGGCATGAATTCCAACAAGTATCTTCCAGCTTTGCTTTTTTAATTCCTTGTTTAAAGACAGAATGCTTTTTTTTCCTCCCCCATGGGGAGAATGTCTTCTGGAAGACAACAGAAAGAGCCTGGAGGATAATGTTTCCAACAGCATGTCAGAGATGATTACTGCAAAAGAAAAGAGAACCTCCTGTTTTGCCATTGGGCAGCCAGTAGAGGAGAGTGGAAATAAGATACAAAAAATTGCTCACATGTATAACTTGGATCCAAACTGCGTAATTGTTAGCCAGTATTCTTCTCTTCTTTGAAAGCATGCTCAAAAAAAAAAAAAAAACAAAAACCCAAAAAACCCAAAATACTCCACTTTTGACTAGATCTTGTCCAGTGTAAGACTGAGTGGTATGTCAACATGACAAATGGAAAGACAGCTACAAATGGCTAAACCAAAAATGTCTGTGGTGCATAAAGCTACCCAATCAAAAGAGATGAAATTGCAGGTCTGATGGTCCTAGGTCACTGGCCAAACATTTGTTTACAGCTAAGATTTAAAATTAGTAGAATGCATATTAATAAAAAGTCATAATTTACATAGTATGCCTTGAAAGACATCCTTGGCCCAAAAGGAGAAAAAAAATGAGGAAGAAGATGGGAAATCCTCTACTAAATTATTAAAATCCAAGAGAGAAATGAAAGTGAAAATCTTTTTGCTCTACATAAACTTACCACATCTCTGAATTTCTCACTCCAATTTGCCATGCAGTTACCATGGAATTCCCTCAAAAAGATTAAAGAGGGTATCTTCACAGTTATACTTCCCTACATAACAATGATTTTACCTCTTTATTTACAGATATCTTTTCTAACATACAGCTAACAAATTCTAAACCCAACCTTAATCACTGTGTTACAGAAGCTGGGATTAATTAGCCAATACACAAACAAGTGAACAGTTGCCATACAGAAAGGTTGCATTCAGTATTTTTGTAACTGTTACCTAACTTCTGCTACATTTACATTATAATTAGCTGCATGGCTACATTGCCCAAGAAAGTTCTAACTGATCCTAATTTAGTTAAAGATAGATAAATTAGTCTTTCTTAATGCGAGCTGTTTACATCTTGTTCATGTATACCGAAGCTCTGTTTTCACATCTCTGCTACTTTATTAGTAGCAGAGGTCAACCCTAACTCCAGCTGCTTCCACTGGGATGGTCTGTTAGGGTGTCATGGGCAACTCCAGCTGCTTAAGAAGCAGAAGCAGAATCCTTCATCTGCAAATATATGTGACTTCAGGGAACTCAAATTAAATGTTCCCTACTCATGGCCCTACAGTCTCCTAATCTGTATGCTTCAGATTAGTTTCAAGGAGCATTTTCATAAATTGTTTATAGTTTGCCAAATCTTTGCCACTAGGTTTTACAACTTTTCCTCTGCTACTCCACGAATGATATGTTTAGGAGCTGTCACTATCTCCTGTAAAGAAGCAGCATTTCTGTGCAACTTTTTAGGAAGCAAAGCAGTTAACGTGGCTATCTTACAACCTATCCTTTCTATGAAATTTATGGAAACATAAGAATTCATAATAAAAAGAAAAATAAAGGCTGATGGAAAATGTATGAACTATAAGAAGTGAAAAAAAAAAGAAAGAATGTAGAAAAACTAATCAAATTTGCTGTCCTTATTCAAATAGACCAGTCAGTGGAGTAAAGAGGAACTTTATCTCATTAAGGAAAGCAAACCTCCAAACTGGACTGAACTGCATTGCTGTATCATGTAACCAGTTTATAAAGTTGTATGAACCAACTATCTCATTACTGTAAGTTGCAAAACACTTCATTTATTCATACAAAATTGAGTGTTCTATTTTACAATGTGTTAATCCAGAGGGATCAGAAAATTATTCTAATAGTGAAACATTTAAGTATTAAGTACTGTATATTTTATTGATTTACATGACAGGTGAAAATATATCTCAGTTATAAGGCTGTCAGAATAAAAGAACCTCCCACAATTTCAACTTAGTATACATTTGAGGGTGGAGAGGTGGATATTCCTGCAAAGAACAATCTAACCTTTGAACATTACATTTTGCCTAACTCTCAGAGATTGTTTCAGTGACTTATCTCTATATTTCTACTAAAAAATGGAAAAGGACTTCCATTGAGTAAAAAGGATATGTAAAACTCACATTGGAGTCAAGCCTGGACCCCCTCTTTTTTTTTTTTTTTCCCCCTGCAAGAGCAGCTAGAACTACAATTCACTTCATGTTTTGTGCTCCAGGATAAAATTTATCTAATGCACCTATTCCAGTCATTGGTACTAAATCAAGGTCCTAGCTAGTCTCCTTCCATGAAAGCTGATTCTGAATCCCTTCCAACCTCAAGCATTCTGTGATTCTGTGAAA
>VYZV01001529.1:65470-77904 GCA_013401275.1 Pandion haliaetus | reverse complement strand
TTCTTTAAGAGGTATAAATGACATGTAGGTGCTTAGCTACCACTTAAAGTTCATAGTAGTCAAAAACCAGCCTGCCGTGGTACATTTGAAAAATTACCTTGGCCACATAAATTCGAGTAAGTGGAAGTAATGCAAAGTATGCCTCAGTATGCTTGTACATATGGAAAAAGTCCACAAGCAGTAGCATAAAGAAGCTCACAGAATTCCATCTTTTAGGTTGAAAAAAAGTCACCTCTAAACCTTGTTTGTCACTACATGCAATTACAGAAACAATCTGCTTTTGACATTGCAATGTCAATTTGCAAGACATTGTGAAAGGATATGTGGACAGAAGCTTGCCAGCCAGCTCTGTGGAAGGCAGATACCACCGGTGCATTAAAAGAAAGGTTCTTGGCAAATGGCTGGAGCACCGATTTCCTTTGTCATCTGCAGAAGAGAAACAATGAGTTAACCACACTATTCATGAACAGAGAGGAGCTTTTATTCTTCAAGCTGAGTCACATAGAAAGGATGAAAAGTGGAAATATTTGCTCATTATCTACCAAATAGGTAGGAAAGAAAACCAAAGCACAAAAATGCTCCTTTAATGATAACTACTGCTAGATTGCAGTGCTAGGTATTTAAAGCCAAAAATACCCCAAACCAGTGAGGATAACAGGCCATAGCTAAAGAAATGGGGCATGGACAGCACTATGCTAAACGTTATACAAAGACATTGCCAGTAATCCAAAGAACAAATCCAAAATTAGTCCACCAAAAGGGTAGGGAGATGATTTACGTACAACCACTTCTAATATTTTTTTAATTGCAGCTTTATTGCTTTATGTTAACAATTAGATTGTTAAAAAAGGGATCTGCTTCAAGGAATTCAATGTCAAAGCAGCACCTCACATCTGTGCCCAGGGTTCTATCTCCAGCTGCCTTACAGACCCATTTGCAATGTAGCCACTGAGACTGCAGAAAGAGTTATTCCCTGGCAGGCTGGCTGACCATCTGTCTTCCTCAACATCTGCAATCTTAAATTATTCTCTGTCTGTCACTCTTTTAAAAGACAGTAGACGATATGCATGTATGAAACAGGCACGACACATGGACTACACTTGTTGAGAGACTGTGTATACAAAGAAGAGAGGCATGATTTCCAACAAACAAGTATATGGGCTCTGCTAATACTTTCATTAGGTTTTAGAACAAAAGGTTTGATGGTGGTCTACAGAAATGGATATATGGGGATTCACTACAGTCAGTAGCAAGATCTGTCCGTCCCTCAATTATTTAATACTCTCTCACCTTCAGATACTTTTTTCACTCCACAAGGGAAAAAAACCTAATACCTCATTCCAGTCAAAAGCTGTCCTGCATTTCAAGAGAATCTAAATGTAGCTTTGTGAATTAAGGCCCCATTCCAAAGCATTTAAGCCTATCCATTAACTCATCTGACTGCAATGTAACACGTCATGATTAATGGTGTTATGGATCAAAGTCTATTTCATCACTTCTTTCCCTCAGACCTGGTACATCACATTTTAATAAAAGTAAAAAGATTACATGAGCCTTAAGTCATATTCTTGCCAATTCTTGCATGATGATTCAGAAAACCTTTAAAAAAAAATGACTGGTCAGAAATGCAGCTGTGTAACCACTCAAGACAAAGATCAATGCCAGAAATAACTCCTTGAGTAATTCAACTAAACACTTCTCTTGGTGAAGGCCAGCATTTTAAAAACCGCTATTCCCACCATTGTGCATTATCTGTATTAATAAAATTTAATACAGTATGCATGTGATTAAAATTCTGGCCTGTGTGATTCTGGGCCAAAATGAAACATGGAAAATTTTACGGAGCAGAACTGTTGTTTGCCAAAGGAAAGACTTGCTAAATCAAAGAACAGCAGGGGTTATATTATAAGATGAATTGCAAGAACAGCAAAGTAAAATATTGAAAAAGCGTACCAAACATTTCAATACAAGTGTTCAAAAGCTCATCTAATGTTGCAGCCTTCCCAAGTGTGTTTGACCCCATTGTCCTTTAATCGTTGTCAAAAAATAAGAGACATTTTCACCAAGTAGAAGGATGTTTCTTCAGCTGCTCAGCTTTTTCACTTTATTGTTGGTTGCATTCTTAGCTGGACTTCAAGGAAAATCTGATGAAAGTAAAAGAAATCATAATTATATGGCTATATGGAAGACTTATCAGGATGCAATGTTTACAGTTCAACTCATCTTTTCTGTAAACTGTTTTTTCCCCACACGATAAAGAGAATGTGAAAGACTGCCGTAAGCTTTCCCTACGTTCCAGCTTGTGTCTTTAAGTGTTGTCTAATTGTTTGCCCACCAACACAAAATAAATCCACAGCTAGGGTCATAAAACAGAAACCAGATGGTAAATGAGGACATGCATGTACAGTGACGCACATTTTGTTCAGGTCATTTTATTTACACTTGATAAGTCACTTTTTGTTAATAACCCTGCTTTTATGTTTTTAAGCATAACTATTTTTTTTTCCCTAAGCTTACCAGTTCATAGTAATGCTAATGGTCTTAACTGGCACAGACTGCATAAAATGTTTAATTAAGTTCATAGCAAACATTAAACTAGGAGGCAATTTTTCAGAGAACCTTAAGATCAGTCCCTACAGCTTTGTTAAATAAATCTTCTCACAGTAGCTGAACACTCACAGAAAGCAGAACACATACAGAAACTTCTGAATTGTACCATACATCTACTATGCATTTAATTATCAAACATCCATTTACCTGAAGATGCACAAAATACTGCCACAAGCTTTCAGAAATAATTTTACAGGTTATATTTAAAGAACAGAAGAAATCAGTATTTTATTGTCTATCTGTGACTAAGCCCCACTACTGCCTGACCGTAACAAGTGTTTGAAATGCAACAAACAATAACAAAGTATGTCCAGCAACTTTTCTAGAAAAAAAAGCCAAGAGTAGAGCTAAAACAATCCTTGAAGCAAAACAATGCAGGAATTTGGGAAATTTGTTTTCGGAAGTTGTTGCACGTAACGTAACTTTTTAATGTTGGCCATGCAAAACACTGAACTATATGCCTGCTTTAATTCACCCACAAATATCGTGTTTTTCAAACCTACCACATCACAGACCTTGTACTGCACACTCAGTCCTGGTGGGACTGGCATCCTTCACCCTTTTTACTAACCCACCCTGCCTCCCTCCCAAATGCCACTGTTACAATGAGCACACAGTGCTCTGAACCAGGTCTGTGAGCTTGCAGCTCTTCAGACATCACTGTGGGCCAGCCACCCAAGGGACACCAGGCAGTGGCAGCTTTGCTGGCCTTGCTGGTGCCACCTCAGCCAGCCAGCTCACACCCATGGTCTAGGCAGGTATGCTCCTTCCTCAGTGAAAGGCAGGCGCAATATATCCTGACACAACTCCCACTTCCTAGAAAGAGAAGAAAATGCTGCTCATGCAGGCTAGTTCTGCACTACTGAACTGACCATGCCCAGACCGGCTCCCAGGTGCCAAGGCCAGCTAGCAGAGGTTGGCCTGTACTACATCAGTGAAGTCTCTCAACCTCCCAGAGTTGGCATGTGCGAGCTGCTCGTTGCTGGCATATGCTAACTCCCACCTGCACCTTAGATCCACTTAGGAGACCATTAACTGGTCAGGGACCTTCTAGCAACACGGCACATTGCATCCCAGCACCTGGAAAAGTGTCCCACACTGGATAATTCTCTATAGACCTGGCTTCGGAGTCCTGCGGCGCCCAGGCTGCTTTAAGCATGCAGCAGTGTTTTGCTTGGAAGACCTTCAAAAGGTACCATTCAGCCAAAGACACTATTACTTTTAGATGGGTGCCCACAGCCAAGTTCTTTCCGGTCCCATTCAACAAAGGATTTAGACATGGCACGCTTTTCCATGAAGCTGAGAGAAGAAGCCTGCAGGAAATAAGCACAGCTCACCAAGCTTCTACATGTCAGTGCACACACGACGCTGCAGCAGCCCAGGTCAGCCAACAGGAAACATGAGCAGAGGGGTGCAAGCATCAGTCCTGCCCTGCCAGTGCTTTCCTCCTAGCTGGAAGAAAGCACTTTCCTCTGAGTTTGGTGGTGCAAAACCCTCTCTTGAAGGAACACACATCTGTTTTTCCAGGAATCGAGCAGAGCTCATATTGGCAACGAACTGGGGGAAAACTAGTCCTTTCACACAACAGTAAGCAGCCAGAGCACTCGCCTAAGAGAAAGGGGAAGGTGGCTACACAGTGGTCCTTGGCTTTGAACTCACACTTGGCATTGTAGCAGAAGGCATCCTAACAGTTAGGTGTGGGGCTAGGCTGGGTAGCCTCAATCCTTCCTGCTATAGCTGTGCCATCGCACAAAACCTGAAGTTGTCTGAAGTGGACCAGAGAACACAGGGAGATAATGTGGCTCTCTAACCTGCTCGTCAGGCCACGCACAAGCCAGGGTTGCCCTAGGTTCAGTCTTTCTTCCCAAGACTGTTTATGTATTTAAAGGGAAAAAAACAAAGTAGAGCATTTGCTTGGTTTACTTGCTTTGAGAATTAGCCAGCAGCTGAGCAGTGTTTTTCAATATCATGACTTTGTACTTTGGCACCTAACTTTTGCTAGAATCCCACTTTGGGCATGTTTGTCCTTTTTGACTATCCCCAAATCCTTCTTTAAGTGCTTAAATTACTGGCTTGATTTTTTACAGAGCCAGTTATCTAGCTCTTCCAACTTCATCTGACTTAGTATTTTTTTTCCAAAAGGAGAAAAATAAAATAAATTTTATATTGGCTACTTCAAAATCTTTTTTTAGACAGCTCTTTAAAAAATAGAATTGAGAAAAGCTATTGCATTTTCTGCCTATCCATTGAAAACTGCTGAGCATGAAATGGAGGAGGGGAAGAGATTTGATCCACCTTTTCAGTTTTGTTAGTATTACCATCCTCTATAATATATAGCATAGGATAATATTATTCCTATCTTCTGTTGGCAACAATTAAGGCAGCCATATAGTAATCAACAAATAATTCTCCATGTAAAATTGCAGGATTTTTTTTTAATTACATGACAAATACTTAACCTGTAGATACCTAGATCCTGATGTTAGAGTACCATCCCCCCAAACAGCCTATCTGACGACTAAATGGCTTTATTCTCATAATGCTTCTAAAAGAAGAATAAAACATTTCCACTGAAGGAAGAAGTAGCTGACTGGGGCTAAGCCACATATCCACAGCTGACCCAAAACCTGATATCACATCTCTTGACTGCAGACTCCAACAACCACAACCATTACATCATTAAGCACTGCTGTTCTGCTAGAACAATAAATGTCTTGTCTATATCATGCCACAATGGTATCCAACCACACCAACACCTCTAGAGATGGATGAGTAAAATACAACTATGAATTTTGTCTACATAAATAAAATAAATTACATTTTGATAGCCAATGGCTCAACATATGAGAAGTACAAAAAATCATACATGTAATAATACGTTTATATTATATGTATACAATAGTGTGTATAAAATGTATAATATATGTATATAATACACATATATAATACATGTAAAGAATTAAAAACTTTGAAAGAAGTGGTTACTATTAAAAAATTGATTGCCAAAGGTGCAGTTGGACTTCCAAATAAAAATAACCTAGAGAATCTCTGCCCCCAGGTGCTTCCTAATGTAACTCTGAGACATCTCATTGCCATCCAGCTGTTTCAGGAGGATTCAGGAAGGCTGGATAAGAAAAACAGAGCTCACCCATTGAGATCACACAGTTAGTGAATGACTGCCTACTACACTGAAACTAAAAAAATATTTTTTTGCCTTATTGTGGAATTATAAATCCTGGTGGGTTTACTGTGGTTAACAGAGGTTATTAAGGACACAGGAGGCACACAATCCTTCACAGCTATCCATTCTCATTTCTTAATCAGGTCACTTGAAATGACAGACTCCACTACAAGTGTTGCTGGGAACCTGCCACATGCTGGGAAAGGACTTTAGGGCAATAGTCAGGAATGGGTGAAGGATGGTAGTAAAATGATCAATATAAGCCTTAGTGTTCCCTCAAAGCTTACAGCTTTGTCTAAAGGACCCCCTTCATTTAGGTAATAGATACAACCATAATATTCCTATGAACCAAGTCATGGTATCAGGCATGTCATGCTTTATTTCATGAAACTTTACAGTTATAGGATGCACACTTCCTACTTAGGGGGAAAGCAGAAACATCTGCAGTGATGTGCCCAGAGGTAAGAAGTCCCTGATGGACTGAACTATAAGACACAGAGTCCCTTCCAAGTCTCGCTGTCACCCTGACCGCCACATGCACACAGTTACTTTAAGCAGATGGCTTTCCTTAGCACTCTCATGCAGTGTAATTGCATTTTGTGTTCAACATTTTGGAAGTCTTGAGATGCCACTATTGTGGACTGTCTTGATAGATGTATTTAAAACCAGTGTGTAAGCTGTGAGCTCCTGAGACAGATGTGGTCAGGTGTACTACATTAGATTTTAAAAGAAACCGGATACCCTGCCAGTAAACTTGTGGTCTCATGCAAAAGAGTAAAATGGTGTGAACAGAGTGGGGCAGCATGCAGTCAAGTTTTCAGTGTTGGCTACCGTCATTAGTAAAACCAAAAGACATCATTTTTACTGCTGGAGGCTACTAAGGGGAGGTCCACACCTACAAGTTACAGCAGTTTAACTAATACTAAAATGTCAAGCCAGCACAAATCCCTGTGTGGGCACTTTCACATGGATTTCAAGCAAGTTATATTGGTTACAGGTGCAAGCTAAACCAATAAGTTGGGTTTAAATAAGATTAAATTTGACATACAGAGTAATATTTATTTAGCTAAATGAAATTTAAACAGCTTTTTAGCCAAGCTAAATGTACATGTAGCATTTTCCCCATTAATTAAAAGTGTGCTATTTTCCTTCTACTTAGGGACAATAAATAGAGTCACATGCAAACAGCTCAACTTTGACACACAGGCACCTCTATGGGTCTCAGTTTATCCATAAACGTTCCAGAGGCCTGCACACAGGAGAGTCATATTCTTTACAAGATTAGGACATTCTTGGCAGTTTAAGTAAGCCAGACCTCCCCTTGTCTCCCCCTCCTCCAAGCCTCCACAACACAACACTTAATGCTTGCATTAAACAGCTTCCACCTGGCTGCTGGAGAAAGACTGCTAAATGCGAGCAGCTGAACAGGGAAATAGAATCAGTAGCAGTATGCAGAAAAAGAAGCCGAGAAGCAATTGAGAGCCTCACAAGAAAGTTTAAGGGTAACTTCCCTTGCTACACCCTTTTCCTTTATCCTGTCTTGCTTGTGCCCAGGGCAAGCTCTCCAGGACAGAGTTCATCTGCTACCCTGTAGATGTAGTGGAGGCTCTCGCAATGAGGCCCTTTCTTGTGATTAGTCTCCACACATATAAGTGTAATTACCATAATAAGAATCCCAGCTGGGACACATAAGGGCTGCACCTTTGCCTACACAGGTGCAATTGAGACATCTGTTTGGGCTCAAGTCAACACAGGTCTTAGGTTGCCTAATGCATGGTTCCTGAATTTTTTCCTCTCCAAGCTGTTAAATATTTCTTGTAGGGGGTCAGTACCAGTTTGTTTATTACAATACACACAAGTCCCTTTCTAGAAAAACTCTGAACAAGTGACATACATCGCCAGGTTTCTCTAGCATCCAACATGTGCCGAAACTGTGCTAGGCAGGAAAGGGCAGTAATGTGGGGCTGTCAGGCAGACTAACGCCACTGCTTCTGTCCTGGTCCATGACCTCAACCGTCACATGCAGCTGGCTGCAGGGTGGCACATCTGGCTTACCAATGATGTTTGTCACATGGAGCAAGGACACAGAACAAGGGAGAGATTATGGCACTGCTCCATGAATGCAAGATACAAGCCTTGCTGGGGGCAGGAGGGGAATGAAAATGAAATATGACAGTCTTGGGCTCATCCGACGTGACTAACCATACTCATCCACCTCTGCCACACAGCTTCAGAGAGTAGTTACACAACAAGTCACAGTAAGTGCACCCTGTTACTTTGATTCACTCTTTTTCTGGACCAAGGTGGAACTTGAAAAGACACTAAACAGAGTGGGACGTCCGTGTCAGAAAAGGTTTGAGGACAGGGGGATGGTTAAGTCTACACTGCTAGTGGATGGCTAAAGCCAAACCTCATATTAACAACAAACACTGCACAGGGGATGTTAGTGGCTCCACAGCTCTACAGACTCCACAGGATAAAGTTTCACCTACTCAGTTTCATTCACCTACCCCAAACCAGCATAATCTATGTAAAACTTAATTCATTGCCAATTAACATAAATATTTAATTACTGATTTGGGTATTGGGAAATAAAGAAGACAAACATTAGAACACCTTTCATCCCACTTCCAGGCTCAGCTTTACTCCAGACACCTCTCCTTCCCCCTTGTTATTGCTGCAGGTTGTACCCAGTCCCTTTGGTGAGGCAACGGGCAGTGCAGGAGGTCAGGGTCAGTACACAGCAGTTTCTCTCTGCCGCTCCTCCTTCTCACTCTTGTCCAATGCTCCAGCATAGGTCCTCTATGGGCCACAGTCCCTTCAGAGATTTACTTGCTCTGGCATGGGCTTATCCACGTGCCACAGTCCCTTCAGGGAAGTACCTGCTCTGCCACAGAGCACCTCCTTGTTCTCTGACCCTGTTATTCCCTCTATTCTTCCCTCTGTTCTTCCCACTTCCTCTCCATTCCGTTGTTCTCTCCATGTTCCCCCCAACCTGTCCTTGGCATTTTCTGCCTTCCCTTAAATGTTTTCACAGAGGTGCCACCAACTTAGCTGATGGGCTCAGCTGTAGCCTGCGATGGGTCCCTTGCAAAGAGAGCTGGAAGTGGCTGTGTCTTACACAGGGCAGCTCCTGGCCTCCTCCCACAGAGGCTGTGCCCACAGCCCCCCTGCTGCCAAAACCTTACCATTTATATCCAATATAGCCTCTAAGGGATAAGCATTTGTCACCTTAGCACAGAAGTATGCAAATTACAAATTGTCAAAATTTATTTCATTATGCTTAATTTTGAGAGAAGACTCCACTGAGCTAAATATTTACTTTCAGGTCACCACAGGTCACCCAATTAACATTGTCCTGGTTTCAGCTGGGATAGAGTTAATTTTCTTTCTAGTAGCTGGTATAATGTTATGTTTTGGATTTAGTATGAGAAGAATGATGATAGCAACAACTGAAGACATCAGTGTGTTAAGTAGTGTTTATACTAAGTCACAGATTTTTTAGCTTCTCATGCCCAGCCAGCAAGAAGACTGGAGGGGCACAAGAAGTTGGGAGGGGACACAGCCAGGGCAGCTGACCCAAACTGGCCAAAGGAATATTCCATACCATGTGGCGTCATGCCCAGTATATAAACTGGGGGGGAGTTAACCTGGGGGCAGATCGCTGCTCGGGAACTAACTGGGCATTGGTTGGCAAGTGGTGAGCAATTGCATTGTGCATCACTTGTTTTGCATATTCCAATTATTTTAAAGTATTTTTTAATTGTTATTATTATAATTATTTTTTTCTTTTCTGTCCTATTAAATTGTTCTTATCTCAACCCGTGAGTTTTATATTTTTTTTCCCCCAATTCTCTCCCTCATCCCACTGGCTGGGGGGGGAAGTGAGCGAGTGGCTGCGTGGTGCTTAGTTGCTGGCTGGGGTTAAACCACAACAAACATAGAAGGGTATTATAAATGATTTCAGGGCCTAGACATCTACTCTTCTATAGGAACAGAGGTTAAATGAACAGGACTGTAGGTAAGAAACCAAGTGGTTATATGGAACCGCTCATATGCACTACCACACTATCAGCTCAGAGCCACATAATGCCTTGTAGTTCATAAATTAGCACATGGGGTACAATACATGCTGACCTAAAATAAAAGAGAAGCTTACAGAAATCATGAGGAATGCTAATGGACAGTCATACGACCAAATACTTTCAGTAATCAGAAAGTCACTTGATAAAGGCTTGAGCTGCTTAGACAGCGTTTTGTTTAGCATTTATATCTCTTTCTGTGAAATATAACCAAGATGATTTCTGAGATAACAGAAAAAAACCCCAGGTTTCCTCACTTATAAAGCCCCTAAAACAATGGATAACTCGATAACTGGATTTGTAAAAACAACAAAGGTTTCATTCTCAATTGCAATTCTAGCATTTTATGGAACTGGTTATCTACCATACTTCAGCTTTGTCCCATCTACTTCTATATTTGTTTCCTCAATTTACCCTGTTGGCATTTGCCTCTGTAACTGTAACTCCAGCTAATAATGGCAGTAAAAACTGAACATACATGCTTGAGTTACTCCATGTACAATGATGATGACATCTTACTTCTACTTTTCATGGGTTAAGGTAGAACAATTGCCCAGAATGCATCAGGTTAAAAGGAAGAGCTAAAGGAAGACTTTAGTTCATCTTCAAAAAGACGAAAACTTTTCGGCCACACTTCTCAGGAGATTTGTCAAAAAAATTGTTTTGCTATTCCCAGTAAAACAAAAATAAAATTACAAATATCAGACATTTCATTAACGTGTATGACGCCAGGGGATGCAGCACTTCTGAGAATCTTTGCTCTTCAGGCACATTAGAAATCTCCAACACCAAAATACAACCCATCAGGAGAGGACAGCTAACAGCAATAAGAGTTCACATACTCTAACTCAATCTTTTTTCAGAAAACAAATCAATACACTGTCAATATCTCTTACAAGTTATACTACTGCCTGTAAGCCTTCAGAGAAACTCTTGGCAATTAATTACCTCTGCTGTTCACAAGCTCACATACAGCTCTTTACGGTCTTTCATGAATAAGTCTGCTTTGTTAACCTAGTCACATAGGTCGTCGGGGGGGAAAAAACCACCTTACCAGCACATATTCTTGACTGGTTACATACACTGTTACACACCTGTAATGAGACTGGAACAGCCCAAGAAAAAACATTTTTTTAGTTACTTTAAAAAACATATGGGGAAATAATCAACCCTTCAGTTCTGAAAGGCAAAGACTCAGTATATTGATTATCATATATCTGTTACAAAATATTTTAATATTTTATTATTATTTACCTTTCTGAGCTATATTCTCTTAAAGCCAAACTTGAAAAATCACACTTTTTTATTAATGAGATTACTAAGAAATTCTAGGCCCTATTTACCTAGACCTTCTGATATGTTCAGCTTGGAGGTCTACATTTCCCCCCCCAATCCCCAAAGCTTACTTTGTCTTATTTTTAACTAAGCCAAAATTCTTTGATAGTAGCAAAGTCCCTAGGCAGTGTCCTTTTTGAAGCTGTTAAATATTCCAAGAGTTATGACAGTTTCAAGAGTCAGCACAGCTTTCAGTTTCACACCACTTTTCAATCAATTTTAAGGCAAAGAGGAAACATAAGAGCCTCTAACTTGTATTAAAATTCAGTATGTTTGGTAACAAAGTTCTTGCCTGATAAACCCATGGATTCCAAATTGTTTTTCCCTTGGAAGAAGCTTTTTCACTCCATATAATTCTGTAATTTCCAGTTATTTCCCACTGCTGACCAGCTGCTCATGGCACAATACTTTGTAGGCCCATGCTGGCAGACAGCCACATTGCAAACACCTGTGCCACACTTCATAATGATGCCACAGGAATTACAGACATGTATGGAGCTTCTCAAGCATGTCAAGCTCTACAAGCTTGTGCTGGTCACCCAAACAGCAGAGATGATAGCTAAGTGTCCCAAAAAAGCAAGATGTTAAAACACATCCCCTCTTCCCTTTGCCATCTGTGCAGCTACTTTTTATCAAGAGAAGAGAAAATTATTATCTGCAGTCACAGATACCAGTGAAGGGAGACGTCAACACCTCCTATCTACCTGCTATCATTTCTAGCATCGATGACCGTATCTGATTTCTCACTCTTTCTGGCTTCCGGTGTTCCCCAAGCTGAAGAACAACTGCAGTTACTTTACATCTAATAAAAGCAAGGGTAGGTATCACCTTGTGAAGAGGGGAGGCTAACTGCGTGTTTATTTTTCTTCTTCAGCCCTGTTATCCCATACATTACCTCACATCTCTCCCCATGAATTCACAACCTATACCTATCCTGGTGTGAGGAGTGGCCTCCCCATGTAGTGAGAGCAGTTTTGCTGCTGGCCTTTCCTCCTGTGACTACAATCAAAACATGGGTCAGCTTCAGAAATATCTCGACCACACATTTACAGCCTGGGAAGTACTTATCAGTGCAGTAAATTGAAGGCAGCAACTGGCAAAACAACAAAGACAGGAAGAGGCTTTCAGAGACTTAAGTAATGGGAAGCTGGATGTCTGAGATGGAGCAAGACAGAGTTAAAAGGACAGAGGGGCAGGACAAGACTTTGGCTTCTTTTGCTCATTTG